>JAVJIX010000141.1:1972500-2255000 GCA_036785185.1 Paratrypauchen microcephalus | reverse complement strand
CAAAAGAACATCGGGAAAAGATCATCGGGAAAAGATCATCGGGACATTGGGGCCAGCAAAAAAAAAATCTACATAGAAAGATGAAACTTAAATTATGGCCGCGCCCTAGAATCCACAGGAAGTCAGCCTTATTGGATCAAAAAACAAGCCAATGAGGACTTCCCTCTATTTGCAATCGTGTTGCCGTGGCAACATAAAACATTTGTTATAGAAATACATGAGGTTTGGTTAACTAAGACGAAAAAGTGAAATAAATGCAGAAAAACCTCTCGCGTGAATTACTAAATGTCTTTTTGTGAGTCGGCCTTATGAGTAAATAATTAAGGTACAATTTAGATTTTATTTATTAACCCTAGATCAGTATCGCTGGGTGATTTTCACCAGAGCAAAAGTATTTACATGATTTTCAATATGTTACATTTTTCTGAGTGTCATGGGTCCCTGGAAAGCTTCACCATTGTGTTTGACATCTTTGAAGGTGTAGGTGTTTCCCGACCCCAAAGCCCACTTTTTCCTACAGGCTTTCGGGTAATTTTCCCCCGGCGATAGTGAAAGAGGAATGTAAGAATGTGATGAACTTAATGTAAGAGGATGTAAGGAAGAGGTAAGTCAGAGTGGTCCTGAAATGTGTATCTATCCTTATTTAGTGCAGTGGTTATGAATAAATATCACAAAGTGGTGATTTCAAAGGGAATTCTTATGGTGAAAACAATATTTTAGTCAACGGGTCATTTTTACCCACTGAAAAAATACTAAAAGGGCAGCAGTAGCTCAGTTGGTAGAGCGTTTGTCTATTGATCCAGGCGTTGGCAGTTCGAATCCCGCTCTTGACGGGTTGACCACGTGTGATCCCAGCTCCCACAGATGAGTGCTGCTGTTGTGTCCTTGGGCAAGACACTTAACCCCACCTTGCCCCCAGTGTCTGCGGACACTGGTAGCCCCCATGGCAGAAGTACATCAAGGCCTATTGTGTCGTGGGCCGTCCTCCTGTGGACTCACCAACCGCGGGAGGATTCATGGGGGCTGGTGCATTGTGTTCTGGGCAGCAGATCTGCTTGGACTGCACTGGAAGAAGATGGATGGATGAAAAAATACTATTTTTTGTTCCTCTCTCCTGCAACTGTTCATGTGTCGAGGAGTCTGAGCTTCACCAGGGAAGTCTCACGTGGACCAAACACCAAGTTTACAGTATCTTTTTTTTCTTTTTTTAGGATTTTTTTGTTCTCAAATTCCTAATTTTTCACAAATTTTCGAACATGTTTTTATGTTGTTTTATTTTTTCCATTTTGTTACACATACCACAGTTGAAAATAAAAGAAAACCACTCTAATTTATCAGGTGTTGTCATATTTTGATCTATTTTTCATGACAAGCACTTTATGTTGGGTATATTATATCGGGTAAAAATGACCCGGCAAAAGTGATGATGTTACTTTTTATAGCGAGTGTTCTAGGGTTAAAGCTGCATTGTGTAACTTTTCTGGTGGAGGGTTCGTCAAATGCTTTTCTCCCTGGAGGTGTTACTGGTTTCTCTGGAATGTTTCACAGCATCAAATCCTTCTATCCCCATGGAGACCAAACCAGACCAAGTTACAGGTCAGATCTGTGGTGAGGCGACCCCACTCACAGTCAGAATGCCTGTTTTTGTCGTATTTTTGAGCTATAAAACCACCTGTAATTGAGTAAATGTAAAGTAGAGCTGTTTAATGTCATACTGGGGAACATTTCAGGCAGAGCACACGCCCCACCAAACAGACCTGCACCAAGGAACCTCCAAGAGAACCAGGATAGTGGAAAAGAGACGGATGTGGCAGGTTTGGTGTTATTATTGTCCAGGTCCGTTGTTTTACTCTAACCTCACAGTTTGGGGTCTCGGCTCTCGACTTACACTGTTGGGTTCCTCGTCTCCTGCTGCTGTTTCCTCTACAGTTTGTGAATATTGTTTTTTTTATATTTTACTAATTTATTCATTCATTCGTGATTTGACAAATAATCTTAAGAACTTTCTGTTTATTATCCGAATAAATCTTCACATCCAACACTTTTTTTAATAATTTTTATTAGCCCATACATCAAAAAGTGCAAAGCGAAATCATGTCATTATCACTCAACTCACTCAAATAAATGTTACCTCCTCTGACCACCTGCTGTGAGGGTCTACATCAAGACATGAAGCCTGAAAATAAACGTGTCCCTCAAGACTGCATCCTGGGCCCTTTTCATATTTACATCCATGAAACAACTCAAACTTCCAGCTGCAGATTAAAGAAAGTTTTATATGTTTAAAAGTTGCAGTGAAACAGAGTCCTCAGAGAAACAGCTTCACTCCACAGAAGCGTCTTTACACAGATATGAGTCACGTGACCTTCAAGTGCCTTTGACCTGAGTCCTGCCTCCTATGTGCAAAGTTACAGTCGTGCGTTTCTTCCCCACAGACTTCACTGGAGACTCCAGGTCTGCTCCAGCTCCTGTCTCTACTGAGGTGAGGACCAGAGGAGCAGAGTTTGATCCTCCAGAATTCAAGCCAGGACTTAAGTATGGCAGGAGTTTGTCACTGAAGCAGCAGCCGGTGAAGGAGTGAAGCAGATCTGCAGAATCTGTATCATAAAAGGACACCAACCTCTCCCCATAGTCCACAAACACGCCCACCTTCTGAGGAGCTCTCTGAGGGTGCAGAGAGACAGGACAGTCTGCATTAGCTCCATACCCATCTTTGTTTCTCAAACTAATGCTCCAGATTCCATTTTTAGGACTTGTAGTGATCAGTCCCTTCCTGTTGATGGACACTTGGGCCACTCCTAAATCCCAGTCTGTTTTACCTTTGACCTGAACCTCAAAATAAAAACTGCCTGAAGAGAAACTCTGTTGTCCTAAAACATTAACACAATAATCAAACCTCAGAGGGGAGTTTGGGAGCTGCTTGCACACATCTGTCTCATGAACCTGTTTGAGATCTTCAGACAGAAAGAGACTACGATGAGCTGTGTCTGGGTCCAGAGTCACCTCCACTGCACTCTGCTGTGCTCTAATCATCTTAACTGGAGTGTTCTCCAGCTCAGACAGTGCCCGGGCTGCAGTGCCCTCACACTTCTCCGGCTCAAAGATCATGCTGCTAAAGTCCACCAGCTGGTGCTTTTTCAGCCCAGAGACTGTGAGATGAGCCTGGAGGTGTTTCTCACAGAAGGAGGACAGACAAACCAGGCAGGACTTGATGGCCTTCTGCTAAGGATCAATGCATGGACCACATGGCACGTCTTTAAAGTACAGCATGTCCTCCATAGAGCGAAATTCACTCTTCAGTTCTCCAGAGTCTGAGAGTGTGTTGACTTTGAGCTGTGGTCTGCTGTGGAACACCTCTTTACACAGAGGACATGTGCAGGGTCTATCAGTGTCCCAGGCCTGAGAGATGCAGCGTCGGCAGAAGTTGTGTCCACATGGAGTGGACATTGGCTCTTCAAACACCTCCAGACAGAGGGCGCACTTGAACACATGAACAGAACACATGGAGGTTTAACAAGAGCTGACATAAGGAACTCTGGACCAGACTCTGGACCAGAGTCTGGACCAGACTATACAGTCCAGTCCAGAAATACAGGTTTATCTAGAACTTGCAAAACATGAAAGTACTACTTCTGAGTTTATTGTTTAAAAAAGCATTTCTTGTTTTAATTATCAAGGTGGTATCAAACGTGGTATTAATTATCAAGGCCATTCCTTAATATCTAAATCAAGTTTAAAATCATACCGTGACAACAGCACTCTACAGCACTGTCACGATCACTGTTCTATCCTCTGGTCCCGTCCTTTTCAGGAGCCTGGAGTCTTAAACACTGTTCTGGTACAATCACAATAAGACCCCACAGAATAAAGAATAAGTACATAATGCCTTTTTTCCATTGGCACGATGCACTGGGCCAGTTTGGCTACTGCTTGTGTAAACACAAACTAATTCTGGTTTATCATCAGTTTTTTTCTGCATTTATTTCACTTCTCTGCACCTTTATTTCATGTTTTAACCTCTCTTTATGTGTGCCCAGTGGAGAAAGAATATTTTTCTTTTGAGTTTATCTGTTTTGTCTACTTTGGGCTACCTTAGCTGCCATATTGTTCTAGACTTTTCATCTGTTTTGTTACTTTCCAGTGTTTAAATCCTGTAAACTGTCATCTGGCCCATGAAAATATCTGTCTGTAAGTATAGTGGTGTTAGATACGGAAGCCGACAGAGGTCATGTTTGTAATGATTATTTTACACCTTAATACCGAGAACATTAACTCGAGATCTTGAGAAAACGACACAATTAATTCATGATCTCCAGAAAACAAAACTGTTATTTCGAGATCTCAAGAAAACAAAGGTCGGTAAAGCTGAAGCCGGGCCAGTCTTCTGCGGAGGTGCCGCGGACTAATCTAGACTTATCCCAAATAAAAAGACGTAATGCAATCTCCCCCTGTGTCAACCCCTGATCAAAATATTGCCTGATCGATTATTATTCCAGACATTCTAATGACCAAAAATGCGTCAGAATGAGAAATAGCTCCGAAGTCAGCCTGTCACAACGTGGCGGTAGACGTTTCAGTTGTTTTCTCGAGATCACGGAATAATTATCTCGTTATCTCGGGATAACAAGGAAGAAAAAAATATTGCTTATGAATATGGCCTCTGTCGACTTCGGTAGTTAGAAGTTGTTAATTCACTGTGTAAACTTATTTGAGGTACTTTAAGTTCCTTTACACTTCAAATTCAGGCTAAAATGTAGGACGCTAATGGAGCTAGCATGTCTATGGGAATTTCCATTGATGTTAGCATCATGCTAACAGCATATTTTATAGATGTTTTTAGGAAGTTAAAGCTATTGTTATACATATATTAAATTGTATTGAGCTGCTCTACATTATTTTATGTAGCTCTACATTTCCTCTGTTCATTTGAATGTGAAAACATAATTGTAATATGTATTTATTTTTTGTCTGTTACAGTTTTACAGTCAACTCTTCAGTAAATGTTGAAAACAGCAGAAGCTTCCTGGGTGTTTAAACTGTTCGCTATCTGTAAAGCTAGTTCCAAAACACTAGTGGAGGCAGAATACTTTATTTATTGGGTTTGTCTCATATTAGATGTAAATACAATCTTTTTGGACATCCACAAACAGGAAACAGCTGTACGCTAACATACTAGCTAACGTGTTTTCCAAAGAATATCAGCTCAACATTTACGCTGCTCAACGTTTACCACAAGATCAAGGTCGGTGTTTGGTAAGAATATGATTTAATGTTTATATATATGTTTGCAGTCTTGCGTTCTCTCTTGGAACTCATCTCGTTTGGTTGTTTTAAAGGTCCATTGTGTAACTTTTCTGGTGGAGGGTCCGTCAAACGCTTTTCTCCAAGTAGATGTTATTCCTTTGTCTGAAATGTTTCACAGTATGGCATTAAACCTCTCTATCTTCATGGAGACCAAACCAGAACAAGTTACAGGTCAGATCTATGGACAGAATGCCTGTTTATCTTGGTATTTTGAGCTTTAAAACCACCTGTAATTGAATAAATAAGGTCATTTATATCACACTGTTGAACATTCCAGACAGAGCAATGACCTCTCCATAGAAACAAGCAGGGGACGGACTCCCAAGCAAAAAGTTACCCAATGAACCTTTAACCACACCTTAGTTAAACGAACAAATAAAGATAAAGAGGATATAGGAACAGTTAAACCAAATCTGTTAACATCACTGGACACAAGCCAACTACAAACACGAGGAAGAAGGAAGGACTGAAATAAATACCTGAGATACCTGATTTTAATCTTAATTGAACTGAGCTGAATTGACTGGTAACCAGGTCAACACATTTAAGACTTTATTGATCCACAAAATAATTTATTTAAACACATTAGCTTGAATTCTTTTATTATTAACAACATTAAATTAATACAAACAATACCTGTATAATATTTAACACCTGAATATTGTCAATTTAGAATAATTAAACTTGGGGAAACCTGGGAGCTACGGTTACCTGTGCAATAACCCACGTGCAATACTTATTACGTGCAATCTGTGAATTTAATCCTATCTGTACCTTTGTAGTTTATAATATTTTATTACATTTTTTTTATTATATTGTTAACCTTTTCCCCTGCACTTTTTGCAACACTTTTTACCATGTACTATTATTGCTGCTATTACTACTTCTTGACTATCTTAGCGGTTCTTCTCATCCTAAGCATTTCATTGCATTTTTGACCTTGTGTTGATCCTGAATATGACAAATAAACAATCTTGAATCTTGAGTGGCCAGTCAGACACTGTGGAACATTTCGTACAGTGATGTCCTGAATCTTGCGGCTGTAATTTGAAGTTGCTCTACAGCGCCCTCTGGAAATGATGAAATGTGGAAATGTGTTTGTCATAAACATTTCAAATGTGGCACACATAGGCTACGTTCACACTGCAGGGCTTAATGCTCAATTCCGATTTTTTTGTGAAATCCGATTTTTTTGCGAGGCCGTTCACATTTCCAGTTAAATGCGAATTGTATGTGATCTCCAGTGTGAACGCTAAACTCCCCAAAAGTGTCCCGCATGCGCCTTGGAGGACACGATGACGTCACACGCAGCGAACGCGCTCAATGTTTACGGAAGTAGCCTAAAGTTGCTTTCGTACCGGAGCCAAAACATGTACAGCTTATTTGTTTTAAGGAGGAGACGGAGAAGGACGAGGTTTTTGGCCACAGCGTTTTGCGGGGCAGTGGCAGCAACGTCTGCAGAAAGGAACATGTGGGTGCGGAGTCACAGGCAGGAGGGGTGGGATTGCTACGTGCTTCGCCGCTTCACTGATACGAGTTTATATACTATTTTCGCATGACGAGAAGAACGTTTGTGCACATTTGTGAACGCCTACTTGTACCACTCTCATTGGAGGAAACACACTCAGGTCGGATGAATGCGACCTGGCCGTTCAGACTGCAGTCGCATGTCAAAAGATCGGATATGTATCGGATTTAGGACCACATATCCAAGTGGCCTGGATCGCATTTGAAAAAATCGGATCTGTGTCGTTCACACTGTCATTAGAAGATCAGATACAGGTCGCATAGAGGCAAAAAAATCGGATTTGGGTCGTTTCAGGCTGCAGTGTGAACGTAGCCATATTCTCCACATGATCCTGAACAACCTCTATCTCCAGTTGTTGTTGTTATTGCTTTGCATGTTGAGCTCAGACAGAGTTACAGGTCAGATCTGTGGAGATGTGAGTCAGTAAGAATTCATACTGCATTTTTAAGCAGTTTTTAAGGTATTTTGAGCAGTAAAGCACATGTAATGAAATAAATGCTACGTAGATATGAAGGCTATGTTTAATGCCATACTGTAATCTTCCAATAACATCTCCATGGAGACAGCCAGGTGGTATATTTTCACCAAAAAGAAGACCTATTGTGCTTGTGTCTGCTATAGCTATAACCTACGACACCTGTGGGTCATTACGTTAAGTTGCACATTTTAAATCACAATATTTATCTAAAACAACTTTCCATATTTGAAAACTGCAGTACCCAGTGGGAGTAGACGTCGCCATAAATGTCACCACAACAAAGAGTCTGCACCTCTGATGGATAGCTGCAGATCACACTAGCGAGAATCCTACGTGTTGCACAGATTTAACTGGAAAACAAAGTAAGTATAGAGCAGTGGGTGTTATAAAAACCACCTGTAATTGAAAAAATGTAAGGTAGAAATGTCATACTGTGGAACATTCCAGGCAGAGCAATGACATATCCATAGAAATAAGCAGGTGACGGGCCCCAAACCAAACTGTGATGCCCAACTGGAGCTGACATCACCATTAACGTCACCACAACAAAGAGTCGGTGCCTCTGATGCAAACGCAACATGGTTAAAAGCTCTGAAAAGTCAATTCTGCATAATTGGTCTGCTTTTAGTATACATTTAGTATTTTAAAAAAAAGTATAAAAGTTTTATCAGATGAGCTCTACATACCAACAGTGTCATTATTGTATTGTATAATTGCATTTGTATGCTACAGAAATCAGCTGATTGTTCTCCAAGTCATGGAATATGATCCCTGTTGTTACTCAAACAGGTGGGAATGAAACAAAACACAACTCAAAGTTTTGCTGAAACCTGTCTTGTCTTGTTCTCGTGGACCTAATCTCGTGTCTCGTCTTGTGGGAATTGTGTCTCATGCCCATCCATACCGAGCGGCACTGAAGGATGGGTCAAATGCAGAAGGCAAATTTCCCTATGGGGACAATAAAGTGCACCTTAAAGTTAATTTCAGATTTTGTCCCAATTTCTGACATCACTGTTAACATTACCTATCGTCCACAAAGAGTCGGTGCCTTTGATGGATAGCTGCAGATCACACTAGTGAAAATCCTACATGTAGCACAGATAAAACTGGAAAAAAGTGATAAAAGTGGGTGTGAAAATGTTTTGATCTGCAAAATGGCATCTTGAAAATAAGTGATTAAAGACTGGTCAAACAGTCTCTCCAAACAGAACATGGTTACAACTAGGGCTGTCAGTTTAACGCGTTAATTAGATTGATTAATTACACTGCAAATTAACGCATTTTAAAAATTAACGCAATTAATTATGAGTGGCAATTCAATGCGCGCTTTTTAAATTTGACGTGTGGCGAGCGAATCGCTGCCAGGGCCTTTAAACGGCAAGTTTATTTATCAAGAGAACAAAGATGGGAAGATCAACAAGAACGCGCTGATTTGGAGCTTTTGTCAAAAATTTTCCGATCACCAAAGCTGCTCCAGACTGACAGATCATTTGAATGATAAACACGTCGGGACAAGTTCTATTGTTACCGGTGATAGAGCGAGTGTGAGCGCACTTCAACAAACCAACAAACCAACAAACCACCAAACCAACAAACCAACAAACCACCAAACCAACAAAAGAACAAACCAACAAACCAATAAACCAACAAACCACCAAACCAACAAACCAACAAACCAACCAACAACCAAACCAACAAACCACCAAACCAACAAACCACCAAACCAACAAACCAACAAACCAGCAAACCACCAAACCAACAAACCACCAAACCAACAAACCACCAAACCAACAAACCAACAAACCAACAAACCACCAAACCAACAAACCAGCAAACCAACAAACCAACAAACCACCAAACCAACAAGCCAACAAACCAACAAACCACCAAACCAACAAACCACCAAACCACCAAACCAACAAACCAACAAATCACCAAACCAACAAACCACCAAACCAACAAACAAACAAACCACCAAACCAACAAACCACCAAACCACCAAACCACCAAATCACCAAACCAACAAACCAACAAATCACCAAACCAACAAACCACCAAACCAACAAACAAACAAACCACCAAACCACCAAACCACCAAACTAACAAACCACCAAACCAACAAACCACCAAACCAACAAACCACCAAACCAACAAACCAACAAATCACCAAACCAACAAACCACCAAACCAACAAACCAACAAACCACCAAACCAACAAACCACCAAACCAACAAACCAACAAACCAACAAATCACCAAACCAACAAACCACCAAACCAACAAACAAACAAACCAACAAACCACCAAACCAACAAATCAACAAACCAACAAAACAACAAACCACCAAACCAACAAACAAACAAACCAACAAACCACCAAACCAACAAACAAACAAACCACCAAACCAACAAACCAACAAAACAACAAACCAACAAACCACCAAACCACGCTCACAGAATTTGGGAAAAGAATGAGCAAAGCGACCACAGAAAAATTCACAAACTCAATCGCAAAGTGCGTTCGTTCATCCGCTCGCTCGATCGCTTGCTCACTCACTCTCAATCTCTCTCTCTCACACTCTCAAAATGCGATTAATTAGATTCATTTTTTTACTCACCTGACAGCACTAGTTACAACCTCTGAAAAGTCGATTTTACATAATAGCTCTGCTTTAAGTATAAATTTAGTATAAAAAATGTATGAAGTTTTGTCACATGAGCTCAACAGTGTCATTATTGTACGTATAATTGTATTTGTATGCTACAGAAATCAGCTGATTGTTCTCCAAGTGTTGTGGAAATGACGATGTCGACATAATATCCTCATCCTTGAAATCGTTTAAAACTTAACCCCATAAACATCTCAGTGACCCCACCATGATTTCCTCTGCTCCAGTCATGAACACGGAGCTTGTTTTTCACTCATGTTTTGTTCCTCGTGACATTAAAACACATTACACCTCCATTTGGCTTTCTCCTCTAGGCCTTGTACTTCCTCGTAGCTCTTCGCATCCACTCCACTACTCACCACGCGTTCTGTTTTATACACAAATATTTAGCATCGGGCCCTGACTTTGAACTAAGAATAATAGTTAAGTTGTAATCGCCTAGGGACGCTGTTTGTTGAGTTTTTTTCATCTTTCGCGATGTGGTTGGCGAAGGGGAATGGAGTTATACCTCACACGCATTTCTCTATGAGTTGTCAAATTCGTTATGTTCTAATGTGCTTAAAAGTGGAGAGACGATACATATTCCCGGCATTGTGCGTGGTACAGACGATTAATTATTAAGAACAGACAGAGTAAAGCTTCATATGTGTGTGTTTGTTGGAGGATCGCACATTCCCCTTCCCCCATTTATGTATATCACCTTTTGTAGACCAGGGCTCATTTGCATTAGCTGGCTGGAAGTCCTTATCGCTATAGTGACGACTGCCCTTCATCAGATCCTTACAGCGACCTCTGCTCCTTTTATGTGATTCCACCGCAGATTTCGCTGTTTGAAGTGTGCGCATGAACAAGATGCACCAAAGGGAATTTCTTATGGAGCCGTGTTGGAGTTGTATTGTTTTTGTTCCATGGGTGGAGGCATGTGTGCGCTGGAGATGTTACGCCAATCTGGATTCCTCACCGAAGGATTTGCAGACGTGTTTGTTAGTTCAGTGTGGAGTTCGACAGTGACTGGGCAATTTGAAGTTCTGAAAGTTAAAGGGCCCATATTATATTTTCTGATATAAGTTAGAATGTTGTTTCCTCATTAAAAACATACTGTACCTGGAGTTGTGTTTTGTTACATTCACACATGTTTAACATTCACACTTTTAACTTTTTTTCTCAAGCATAAAACACCTTGTGATGTGGTAATACAGGTGTTCCACTGTGTTTTTAAACTCAACACACCTTAACTAGCATCGTATGGATCATATGGATTTCAGACCTGGATTTACCAATCTCTACTGAACTAAAGGTAAAAGGTAGCTGTTAACATGGCATCACAAGGTGGAACAAAAGGATTCTGACTTCTTGGGTTCTTTTTTAAAGGTCCCATGGCATGAAATTTTCACTTTCTGAGGTTTTGAACGCTAATGTGAGCTCCCCTACCCTGTTTAGGCCCCCCCATGGTTAAAAGTTGCGAAATGTCTAAACTGAGCATTTGCGATCCTTTTCTGCGTTACAAAAAATCGGAGCTCAAACGGGCGAGTTTGAACAAGGCACCTTATTGACGTCAGATCGAAAAAAGAAATGCAAATGCAGTTCCACCCCCGTCTGTCTGTACTCAGCGTCTCTGTAAATCACGCCCAGAGAGTTTGGACTGCGAATGTGCTAGGCAATGCGAAATGCGTTTTTTTATTTGCCTGGAGGCACGTCCGAGTGTTTCTAGGCTCGGAAGTCCTTTATCTGAGCCTCTGGACCTTTGAACAGCAGTGGTTTAATTTTATTTTCTGTGGAAATGTGTTTATTTTTCAATGGAACGCTTCAAATCTCTCCCCCCGTGCAAAAACAAGGAAATGGATCAGCTGAGGGCTGACAGCGGAGAGCGGAGCGTTTGGCCACGCCCCCACCCTCTACTATTGGCCAGCTCTTTTCTCCTCATTTGCATTGAAGCAACAACGCCCATTATAGAGTGTTCAGAGTGAGAAAAAAATACTCTTTCTCATCTTATCTCTGTTTCTCATGCACTGAGTGTTGATTTTGAAGAAGGATTCATTTACAGTATTAGGGAACCATTAAGGAGCCATATAAAAGCATCAAGAAGTACCATGTCATGGGATCTTTAAAGACAATACAGTAAAGTGTATTTACCTTGTGTGTAGAATCCCTCAGACGTTAGAATCCATGGCAAAAAGGAGAACTTCAATTTGTCAACTGGACAATAGTTTATTTGGTCAAATACGTTTCGCAGCTCATCCAAGCTGCTTCTTCAGTTCTCCAGCGTTTGAACTTGTTTGTTGAAGTTCAAACTCTGGATCAGGGAGGAGAGTGAAATCAGGAAACAAAGCATGGACAGAATTAACCGATGACGGAGCGTTCCTTCTTTCACACACCTGGACACCCTCCTCCAGAGAGCACCGGGGGACGGGAGGTGAGGTCAGTCTGAGCAACCTGCCAGGTCCATCAGGATGACCATGCCTACAGGAAGTAACAACAGCTGACCACGCCCACAGGAAGTAACAACAGCTGACCACGCCCACAGGAAGTAACAACAGCTGACCACGCCTACAGGAAGTAACAACAGCTGACCACGCCTGCAGGAAATACAACAGCTGACCACGCCTACAGGAAGTAACAACAGCTGACCACGCCTGCAGGAAATACAACAGCTGACCACGCCTGCAAGAAATACAACAGCTGACCACGCCTACAGGAAGTAACAACAGCTGACCACGCCTACAGGAAGTAACAACAGCTGATAAACGACACGTCACCACCAACACCGGGGACAGTTCTGAAGATGCAGCAGCAGAAATATGTCAACACATTACTGTATTGTCTTTAAAAAAGAACCCAAGAAGTTAAAGTACATAAGAAGACAAAATGAACATCTTTGGTTCAAGAGCATTTTGAGTTTTAGAGATAATATAATAAAGGACTACTCAAATAGATGTGAATGAAAGAAAACACGACACGAGCATCACTGAAGGATGGCTCAAATGCAAAAGACAAATTTCCCTTTGGCGACAATAAAGTGCACCTTAAAGTTCATTTCTGATTTTGAAAATAGTTCCTTATCCCTATGAAATTACAAAAAAACAATTTAATTTTTTTGTTTGTTTTAGTTTTGGTGGAGGTGTTATTTATTTTATTTTATTTATTTATTTATTTGATAGGGGCAATGCACATTAACGAACATAAGTATAAAACAAATGTAAATATACCGAATTTTAGCTACAAAGCTAGTTTTCATCCGTAGTCCCTAGGCAGGCAAATACATAAAAAGCTCTGCATGTATCTCTAATGGTGGAATGTTAAGGAGTTACCATGGTGACACAATTAGCAAACACTGCCAAAACGTATTAAGATAAATCAGCTCACCTGTAGTTCCTGATAAATCAGTGTTTATAGCCAGATTGTGTTAAAACGAAGCTCAGATTAAAGTCTAATAAAGCCTCAGACAGAGCAGAGCCTACAGTTAGCATCACACCCCCAGTGAATATTGACAACATCAGCTGCAAAGCATAAATTACCGATATTTCCTAACAACTCCAGCGCAACAATCCTAAATTATTCCAGTTTACAGCCCCTTTGACTTTCTTTTCATACACTTTACACCTAATGTCTGGACTTTATGATCCTCTTCTTTAAGCAGCTCCGTTCTACCACCTCCCAGGGTTACTCTAGGTCACTTTCTTTCTCTTTTAAAATGAAACTTTGCAATAGTAAAAACCAAGCTCCGGTCTCCCATCTCCTGCAGCTCATCACTCGTAGCACAGCCGCTCTAGTCCGGCCCTGCTCCAACCGTTATTAATGTGCACTGAATTATTAAACAGGGCGAAATTACCATGGTCTTCTGAAAAGATTTTTGCCTACACAATTAAAAAGCATTATAGTGATTTTTAGTTGAGCGAGAATTATGAGCGCTTCCCCTCCTCTGCGTGCGCTCGTCTGGTTGGGTTCCTTGTTAGGAGGCTCGTCTGGGTTGGTGTCTGGATGCTGGGGAGGTGATGCTCTGACGTTGACCTATGGAACCGTGAGAAGCTAATGGATAATGTATGAATAAGTATACGCCATAGACAACTTCCCCAGAGAGGACCCCGTAATGGTCTTCTGCCCTGCTAAACAAAGCCTATATTTGGTCTTATAAATAATAACACTTTCTGTTGTTGAAGACGGAGATGTTTGGTGTGAAAATGTAGCACTTTGACCGATTTCATGATGTGAGAAAAGACGACGTTTCGACTCATGGGAAAGAAAGGTATATTTTTTTCTTGGTATTGAAACTTTGCTGTGACATCGAGCTGGGGGTGTTCTGCATGTGTGTGTATTGGCGGAACGTTCACCTGTTACCATGGTGACGCAGCGCACACATTAGTAACCACTGCCAAGTAAGGCAAAAGGAGAAATTCAATATGTCAACTGGACAAAAGTTTATTTGGTCAAATACGTTTTTCAGCTCATCCAAGCTGCTTCTGCAGACACTGGTGGACACTGCCTATATCTGCCTGAAGGGGGCGCTAACTACAGTGAAACTACTGCACCTTTTTGTTTACAGTGAGTGCGTGCACATGGTAGGATCGGATTGGATTTCTCCAAATCTGATCCCGTTACTCAGCGGGTGGTCTGTCCTTAGATCCCAGTGCACATGAAACTCGTGTAATCAGATAATTGTCAGCGACCTGGCCGGCTCCGCTACGCTATGTGGCGCTGTAGTCCAACTTCTTCCGGGTGATGGCTACTCAATAAAAACACAACAAACTATGTGGCGGTATACAAAGATGGCGCTCGAGGAGTTTGCCGGAGCAGCATTGGTGTACGTGCATTCTTTCTTCGCAGCCATGATTTCGTCTGACTTTTCCGGCAACAGTCGCTACTTATGACGGCGTCGGCGCCTCCTGCCACTTCCGGGTGAAATCCCTGGCGAAAACTTGCACGCATGCGCAGTAGGCCAATCCGATCCAATATTGTGCACAAGGCGGCACCAAGAGGATTACTATCGGCCTAAGCCAGGGGTTCCAATCGGATTCAGGAAACCAATCCCTATACGATCCTTAGCCTGTGCACATGAATTCGATACGATCCCAATCTGTTTGCAATCGGATTACACTCGTCCATGTGCACGCAGTGACTTTCTGTTAGTTAGGTGGGCCTCTTAGATCTGCAGTGGGAGTGGAGTGTGGGTCTTGTTAGCAGAACCATTCAGGGCCATAATGGTGTTTTCACACCTCTGGACCTGACCTGCTGCACTATTGTTTTCTTTGTTTTGATTTAGGTTTGAGGATAGAGTTATAGATGGAGACAAATAATGTTATTTGAGAGGGACTTAGATAACAGCTCAAATAATTTCATCATGTAAGTCAGTTTTTTCTGGTCAAATCGTGTTAAAATAAAGCTCAAACTGAAGTCTTACAAGCCACAGATAGAGCAGTGCTTACAGTTAGCATCACAGACCCCAGGGAATGTTGACATCAGCTGCAAAGTATATTTTTTGGTATAATACGCTGGATTTGTGAGTAGTTCGCAAGCAGGTTGTGCATTATTTAAAGACTATAACCAGATTTGAATTATGGATGGGGTCTAATGTCGAAGTCTTGTCCGTTCAACGGTTTGGTTTGACTTTTATTTAGACACTACATATGCCTTTATATTTTCCATTAAACCTCAAATATTGTACCATAGAATTCCCAGGTTAAAGAAGAAATATTGTGCTTGTGTCTGCTATATAGTCATAATCTATGACACCTATGGACCATTATGTTTATGTGTACATTTAAAATCTCTATATTCTAAAAAAAAGTCACCAGTGCCCAATGGAAGCTGACGTCATGGTAAATGTCATCTGTCATCTGCATCTCCTATAGATAGCTGCATGTCACGATAGCAAGTAATGATCCCCCCCCCCCCCCTTTGTATCAACATGACTACGGAACACTACAATCCTACACACATCGCTTATCATTTAAGAAAATAAAACTGGAAAAAGAAGTAAGTACAAAGCATTATGCTGGTGGCAGTGAAAACATGAGTTGACCGGCAAAATGGCATCTTGAAAATAAGTGATTAGAGATTACTCAAACATGTGTGAATCAGTCCAAATACAACTTCCACTGCTGCTTAAATGACATTTAAATGACACTGACACTGCTGCTTAAATTACATTTAAATGACAGACACTGCTGCTTAAATTACATTTAAAATACACAGACACTGCTGCTTAAATTACACTTAAATGACATTGACACTGCTGCTTAAATGAGACCATTTGAGCATTATTACGCTACACATTGTGTGTTTTACTTATTTGTATCATATTCAAGTTTACTGTACTTTAGCTACAGGTATATGTGATGTTTTAGTCATGGTGTTTACTGTCTTGTTTATCAGATGTTTTATGTTCACTGTGGGCCTAGGGGGCGCTGCAATTTCAAATCCTGTGTGTGCAACCTGTACATATGTTTTTTTGACAATAAAGCTGACTTTGAACTTTTCTGGTGAGTAAATGGTGAGAGGAAACAACTATAATGTGGTTAAAATCTCTGTAAAGTCAATTTTGCAGAATAGATCTGCTTTATCTCATCACCTGTCAGTGTGTTTTGGGGTTTAAGGAAGAACTTAAAGGAAAAGTAACATTTTTTACAATCTGAGCCTTATTTCGGTAATAAAACAAGTTGTTTTACTCACCCATAGCACTTTGGTGTCATATGGAGCACTTCCGGAGATGTTTTAGATTTGCGGTTAGCCTAGCGCGACTTCTAGCCATAGCTCGGGGCATATAATATATTCCCCAAGTATGTAATACGCCCCGTGTGGGCTCCAAATAACACAAACTTTAGCACTTTTCAAATCATAGAAGCCCGATGTCTTAGCCTACGATTTTGTTTGAAGCAAAAGTGGCCTGTAATCCGAGATTTATCCATAGTTTACAGCTTTGCGTTTCATGTTTGGGTCCCGGGAGCTGAGAGCACACTCCGCACATGCGCACTGGCCTCCTCATTTACTCGAAACTATGGCTAAATCTCGGATTACAGGCCACTTTTGACCACACAAAATCGTAGGCTAAGACATCGGGCTTCTATGATTTGAAAAGTGCTAAAGTTTGTGTTATTTGGAGACCGCAAACAAATGCCCCGAGAACTCACATAATGGAGATCGCAAATCTAAAACATCTCCGGAAGTGCTCCATATGACACCAAATTGCTATGGGTGAGTAAAACAACTTGTTTTATTACCGAAATAAGGCTCAGATTGTAAAAAAAACGTTACTTTTCCTTTAAGAAAAAGTGTACAGTTTTATTTGAGACCTGCACTTGAACGCACTAGACTGAGCACCTGTCCTGCCACTAACACCTGTTTTTTTGGAGGTCTGAGTGCTAACAGAGCTACATTATGGTGCTGTTCTGAAGCATGAGCCCCTCTCTTCACTTCATCCCATGCGGGCAACTGTCCACATCTCAAGCACAGCCCAACAATTGGCAGTAATTGGCACGTTGGCTGGGCTGTCCTGGGAGAGATCTGAGAGCGAGCACGGCCACGGACAGGCTGCCCTTTCCACCAATTAGATGCCTGTCTGCTGCTGGCGGGGCGGGGGTCGGGGGAGGCCTCTGCTCACACCTTGTCTCATGATCAAAACCGTTTGTGGAGATCCTCTTTCCTTCTTCTTCCAGATCTTCAGTTGGAGTGTGTGAAGAGAGAGTGCAGGCCTGACCAGTCCGTGACAGCTTTGCTCCTCAGTCAGAAGGACAGGAGCAGGAGCTGACAGGACCAGCTCTCAAACCCTTCCACATACAACTTCACTGTGTTTGGTCTTTGTCATGATTTTTGGCATGAGTGTTTTTAATGTTCAAAATGTCGAAAGTAAAAAGACAAAGGAAACAGGAAAATTATTAACTTGGTATTAAACCTGATGACCTGTAATATCGGATTCCATTAAGTTAAGTTTTGCTTCTCAGATAACAAGAAGTAACAAAGCAGTTTGGAGAAAGTGGTCACCACGGAGTCATGTAATACCAACAGACACTAAAATAATAATAAAGGAGAGTTGTCAGCAGAATCTCTCGATGTGCTTGTGTGGAACAAATTTATTGTTGAATTCTCGTCACATACAACTTCACTGTATTTTGTTTTTGTCATGATTTTTGGCATGAGTTTTATGAGTTTTTTTAAATGTTCAAAGACACATTGAAATGTCAAAGGATTAACTTGGTATTAAACCTGACAGCGAGGCAAATTGCAAATCCCAGTGTGATAATGGACTGAATGAAATATAGGAAATATAGTTTTTGTTTCTCCGATATCAAAAAGTAACACAGCAGTTTATGGAACGTAGTATCCACAGAGTCATGTGCCACCAACAGACGATAAAATAATAATAATGACTGAAGGGGAGTTGTCAGGAGGACCTCTGGATGTGCTCGTGCTGATGTCTAATTCTGGTCCCATGATCCAACCCAAATGATAAAAGGAGAAATTCATTCAATTTGTCAACTGGACAAAGTTTATTTGGTCGAAAACGTTTCGCAGCTCATCCGAGTTGCTTCGTCAGTTAGAGTGCTGATGGACACTGCTTATATCTCGCTGCAGGGAGGAGCTAACTATACTGAAATTATTCTGAAACTATCCCACCTCTTTGTTTTGAGTTTCTGTCTTTTGTATTTTCAGTTTCTCTCTGGCGTCTAGTTTAGCATACCCATTCAAACCCTAATGGCTGTTTCCACACCTCTGGACCTGACCTGGCTGCCCTATTGTTTCCTTTGTTTGTTTTGATTTCGGTTTGAGAATGGAATTATATATGGGAGACAAATTATGTCTGACCCCTCCATTCCTGTTTAAAGAAGGATTCTCTTTTTTGACAAAAATAGCCTCTTTAACTCCCCTCTCAAACCAGTTCTTCAAACCAGTTCTCTGGCTAAGATCTGAACCTCACTGTCCTCAAATGAAAGGCCTGTGTTTCTCCAGTGCAGCGCTCACTGGAGAAACAAAACAGCCACTTCACAAGAGGATGTACCAACACAGACGGGCGTGCCAGAGTGGACCGTCATCTGTTGTACATCTCCACCTGGAAGCCACGTGCTTCTAGAGACCACTGCAAAATGATCAGTTTTTCTGATTTTACTACTTATAGGTTTGTGTTTGGACAAAAGGAACATATTTGTTTGAGTCTATAAACTGCTGACAACATTTCCCCCAAATTCCAAATAAAAATATTATCGTTGCATTTATTTGCAGAAAATGACAAATGGTCAAAATAATAAAAAAGATCCATGTTTTCAGAGCTCAAACAATGCAAAGAAACAAGATCAAATTCATTTTAAAACATCATAATACTAAAGTTTACACCTAAGAAGAGTCCAGAAATCAATATTTGGTGCAATAACCCTTATTTTTAATCACAGCTTTCATGCGTCTTGGCATGCTCTCCACAAGTCTTTCACATTGTTCTTGGGTGACTTTATTCCACTCCTGGTGCAAGAACTGAAGTAGCTCAGCTTTGTGTTTGTGTTGGAATTCAACAGATGCTGGAATGGAATGGGTGTAATACATGTAGAGATGCTGATTTCAGAAAAAAATGCAGTGGTCTCTTATTTTTTTTCAGAGCTGTATATTTATTTTTCTAATTTATGTCTCATTTGACACTTGTCTCTTCTTATCTTTTTTGCTATTCCATCTATTTTTGTTACTCCCTGTTATTATATTATATTATGATGAGTGAGCTACTGTATCCAAATAATTTCCCCTGTGGATCAATAAAGTTTAAGATTGTTATGATGTAATCTAAAACCCAGCATTACTTCACACACTAATTAAATCAACCAACTCCCATCAAAGTTTTTGAATTACTCCATCTTTTCTTTTTCTTTTCCTTCATGTTGTGGTGTCTCCAGGCAGGGGTGTTGTGTGAGCCCGTTATTATTCTTATGCTATAGAGTGTCTCCTGTGATTCACCCACATACAGGCCACAGCTACCACGGGACCCCAGTGCAAAAGATCACAGACCCGGCGCTGACGCCACCGGGGGAGGCTGCCGAGCGCCCAACACCCAGCCCCTGTTGTTCTTAGCGGCCCTCAAAGCTCGCTCCTTCTTCAGTAAATACAGCCAGATGAGGAGATGCTTCCTACCATCTCGAATGTGTGTCAGACTACACTGCGTAATGTTGTGTTACGACGCGCAAGCTCGAGCAACAAAGCAACAAAGCGCACAGAGATGGGAGAGAAGAAACGGTTTTAGCAATTCTCTTTAATCCAAACCAGATATTCACAATTGGGTTGAGTTATAAAGTGTATTATTCCATAGTTCTTGGTTATAATAAGATGTTTACCCAATACAGAGATTCTTGGGGAATTAGCCTGGGACTGGAGTTACGGTTGGGCTGTGTAAAGTGTAGGATCAAAATGAATACATGTTAGTCAAACTTGCATTCTTGGTTGGTCCAAAAAGTTAAGAAAATAATGTAAAATTTTGTGAAGATCTTATGATTTTAGGGCAGATTAATCAACAGTTTACATTAGATTATGTTTTGATTTTCAATTTGGATAGTTATTCTCCAAAGACAGCAGGATTCTTAAAAAAAACTTGGGACTTTAGAGGGTTCCTAGGCCAAAATATAGATTTGTGAGTGGAGAAAATGAATGAAAATGTGGGAAAATGTTTAGAAATAGATTATATGAGGACAATAAATTATGAGGACATTAAATTATGTTTGATTTTCAATTTCTATCGTTATTCTCCAAAGATAGCAGGATTCTTTAAAAAAAAAAACTTGGGACTTAAGAGGGTTCCTGGGCCAAAATATAGATTTCTTTAGTGAGTGGGAAAATGTTTAGAAATAGATTATATGAGGAGAGGAAGAAGAGCTTGGTCCAAAAAGTTAAGAAAATAATGTAAAATTTTGTGAAGACTAGGGATGGGAATTGATAAGGTTTTTACGATTCCAATTCCATTATCGATGCTGCTTAACGATTCGATTCTTTATCGATTCTCTTATCGATTCTAATTTGGGGAAAAAAGGAGAACAAACTGTTTGATTAGCAGCAAGATTAGCACTAGTCCTAGTCTAGTCCTGGTCTAGTCCAGGTTTAGTCCTGGTCTAGTCCTGGTTTAGTCCTGATCTAGTCTTGATTTAGTCCTGGTCTAGTCCTGGTCTAGTCCTGGTCTAGTCCTGGTTTAGTCCTGGTTTAGTCCTGGTTTAGTCCTGGTTTAGTCCTGGTTTAGTCCTGGTTTAGTCCTGGTCTAGTCCTGGTCTAGTCCTGCTTTAGTCCTGTTTTAGTCCTGTTTTAGTCCTGGTCTAGTCCTGGTTTAGTCCTGGTTTAGTTCTGGTATAGTCCTGCTTTAGTCCTGGTTTAGTCCTGGTTTAGTCCTGCTTTAGTCCTGGTTTAGTCCTGGTTTAGTCCTGGTCTAGTCCTGGTCTAGTCCTGGTCTAGTCCAGGTTTAGTCCTAGTCTAGTCTTGGTTTAGTCCAGGTTTAGTCCTGGTCTAGTCCAGGTTTAGTCCTGGTTTAGTCCTGGTTTAGTTCACAGTCTAATGTTGACACAGGCCGCTGCTTTCACCTAATATCTCCATTTGATGCAGAAATAATATGATAATAATGTGACTCTCCCTGAGTCGCTCTGTTGTTGGAAAATTCTCGTGTCTCCACGTGTATTTGCGTATTCGCTTATATCCCCGGACTACTGCTAAAGTATCTGACCGCACTTTGTACATTAGCTCCGGAGAAACGGACCTGTCCTGAACCTGTCCTGAACCTGTCCTGAACGTGTCATGTGTCCAAGTGGAAGTAAAAAGTCCATTCCGTATCAGTGAAGCGGCGAAGCACGTATTAATCCCACCACTTTTGTGCGTAATTCGTGCTGGCTGGAATCGATAAGAGAATCGTTAGATAAACTGCTAATCGATTCTGTGGAATTGAAACACACGGAACCGGTTCTCAACAGAAACCGGTTCTCGATTCCCATCCCTAGTGAAGACCTTATAATTTTAGGACAGATTAATCAGCAGTTTACATTAGATTATGTTTTGATTTTCAATTTCTATCGTTATTCTCTAAAGATTGCAGGATTTTCAAAAAACTTTAGACTTTAGAGACTTTAGAGGGTTCCTGGGCCAAAATATAGATTTCTTTAGTGAGTGGGAAAATGTTTAGAAATAGATTATATGAGGAGAGGAAGAAGAGCTAACCACTCTGTTAAAGTGAAGGGCAGATCAATAAAAAAGCATTTTTCCATTGCAGCAATAATGCATTAAAGGTCCTATATTACACAAACTGACTCTTGTGAGCATTAAGCCATGTTATAATGTTGTTACTTCCTCAAAAACACACCTGGAGTTGTGCTTTGTTTGAGTAATGCTGCATTATTAGTCTCTCTACATCTCCAAATCTCAAAATGCTCTGTTCCACTTTGTGATGTCGTGAAGTTTTTATGTTAACAGCTACCTTTTACTTTTTGTTTAGTATAAAGTTGCAATTCTAGGACTGAAATCATCCAAATGATTCTAGTGAAGGTGAATAGAGTTGAAAAACACAGTGGAGCACTTCCTGTATTACCAAAGTGTTTTTAGTTTTAGAGAAGAACCTAAATCTGCAGAGCTTGTGTATTAAACTCCACGTATGTTTCAGATAAAAAAAAAAGAGCAATGATAACAATATGGGCCCTTCAAAATAAAATCTATATATTAGGACTGTCAGTTTAATGCGTTAATTAGATAAATTAATTACACTGCAAAGTAATGCATTATAAAAAATAATGCAATTAATTATGAGTGGTAATTCAATTCGTGCGCATTTTAAATTTGTCCCATTGAAGGACCTGTAGGCGACTTGGCAGTGGCGTCACTTCCACCTGAGTCGCTGATCAAACAAATAAATCCTGGAGGAAACTGACATGGACTCGACTCAGGGGGTGAGGAGCGAATCGCTGCCAGGGCCGAAGAACGGCAACTTTATTTATAAAAAGAACGAAGATCAACAAAAACACTGTGATTTGGAGCTTTTGTAAAAAATAATTTTCCAATCACTGAAGCTGCTCCAGCCTGATGGATCATTTGAACGACAAACACGTCCGGACAAGTTCCATTGTTACTGGTGATAGAGCGAGCGTGAGTGCACTTCAACAAACCACAAAACCACCAAACCAACAAACCAACAAACCAACAAACCACCAAACCCACCGAACCAACGAACTAACGAACCAACGAACCAACAAACCACCAAACCACCAAACCACAAAACCACCAAACCAACAAACCAACAAACCAACAAACCACCAAACCCACCGAACCACCGAACCAGCGAACCAACGAACCAACGAGCCACCGAACCACCGAACCACCGAACCAGCGAACCAGCGAACCAGCGAACCAGCGAACCAGCGAACCAACGAACCACCGAACCAACAAACCAACAAACCAACAAACCACCAAACCACCAAACCAGCAAACCAACGAACCACCGAATCAACGAACCAACAAACCAACAAACCAACAAACATAATTGGTTTTAAATTTGACAATACCGTACATATGGAGTTGCATGAGAAAATCACCTGTAGGGCTCATCCTTAAAGGTGCATTGTGTAACTTTTCTGGTAGAGGCTCTGTCACCTGCTTGTTTCTATGGAGATGTCATTGTTCTACCTGGAATGTTCCACAGTGTGACATTAAACAGCTCAACTTTACATTTATTCAATTACAGGTGATTTATAACTCAAAAACACCCAGAAAAATAAACATTCTGACTGTGATCGGGGTCGCCTCTCCACACATCTGACCTGTAACTTGGTTTGGTTTGGTTTCCATGGAGATAGAAAGGTTTAAATACTGCGAAACATTCCAGACAAAGCAATAACATCATGGATAAAAGATTGGACAGACCCTCCAGCAGAAAAGTTACACAATGCACCTTCTTATTTCATCTCGCGCCCACCCTGTTTGCAACAATTAGCCGTGTTCGACCTCTCTCCTCTGCACAGGTCACCCGCTCTCTCTAAATCGGCTTTATTTCGGGCCCTTCTCGAGTAGAGGGGCCCCACACTCATATGCGCTCTGGCCCTGGGGCTTATGGGAGCGCGTTTGGATTATTATGTAAATGCATGTGGCTCCTGCCCTCTCCCCGGTCCCAGCTGGCCCCGCCGTCGTTAGGAAGTGCTTTGCTCTGACAGAGGAGTAATATGCTCCGTGATTGAGGGGCCAAAAGATCGGGCTCCATAAGAGAGAGGGGCCCCGCATTGATAAGCATATGATAAAAGTGTCATTGTACGGGAGCCAGTGCCGCGGAGATAAGGGAGATGACTGGGCGATTCCTACGCATCTGAGCAGAATATGTATAAGGCGGGCGAGCTTTAATTGCCCATACCATTATATCGTACATGTAAGGCTGGGAACTGCATAGAAGTTTTATTGCATTCATTTTGGAGGAACCATACATCCACCTGTAAGAAACAACGCCTGCGGTTACATGTAAAATTAAAATCTGATTAAAGCGCCTATATCACGCAAATTTGACTCTTGAGCTTTAAGACGTGTTATTATGTTGTTACAGCGTCAAAAACAGACCTGGAGTTGTGTTTTGTTTCATTCACACGTGTTTTGAGTAACTCTTTATTTTTAGTTTGTTTATTGCATTCATAAAGTATAAAAAGACATCAACAGTGTGATAATAATACAAAAAAATTTGTGAAAAGGAGCAGAAAGAAGAGTAATCTTATGTCATCTGCCCTCTTCCCTTTTCCAGACACCAAAACATTTCATCAATACATTCCATTTCAATCACAATTATTCATCAATTGTAAACAGAAAGCTTAATTGTTATGCTCAACAACTTAGTTTTTGTTTTCATATGTGTGATTTCATTCTTTGATTTGTATGTGTATTTTCATACAAAGATATGCATTCTTCCACTTGTTTTTCTCCTTCTATTTCAAGTGTTTGTGTAACTTAAAGATCCTCCTATAGGTTGGAGGGTGTAATGGGATATCCACCTGTTCCCATACATCAACTATTGGTAAACTCCTCTCCTGTTATTGGCTAGCTGTGGGAGCTTATGTCATAGCTACCACTACATATAGGTGGGCCACAGTGGTCAGTTCTCTGGTTGGTGGGGCCGAAGGGACATGACGTCTGTGTGTGGACGATGTGAACGCATGAAGAGATGTCTGATGCCATCATTACATTTGTATTCTGCTGCCTAATTCAACATTAAATGCGAATAACCTCAATCTTGAGTCTATGCCCTTTTTACGATCCCTTTCTGAAAACTCACACATTCAAACACATTACACTGGATTTTTTGTATTTTTTAAATGTCGTTATTGGACTTGATCCTTTGATTTCTTTGTCAAGACTTTTCCATAAATGAACTCCTTTCACAGCAACGCTTCTGATCTGGGTTTTTTAAACATGTCGGTTCCTTTTAAATTGTAGTTCTTGTTCTCATCTCAGTCTTTGAATACACTGGTCTACAAGCAAAATGCTTCCTTGGTTTAGGTCACTAATAAAGAAAAAGTAAGTCAGAAGTGCTGATTGGCTATAGTTTCCAAGATATAGTATTGGGTCTAAATAGGAAATTTATGCAAAATAAGGCAAAAACAGTAGTTTATCAGAAGGTACAGTGTGTCTACAAGCACCAGTTCTATCTGAAAGCCTGTCTGCACATTCACATACATTCATTTTAATGCCTACAGTCTACAATATGTCACATTATATTATTATTATTATTATTATTATTATTATTACATATCTGGAATACATTAGCTAACCAGCACAGTTATCAATTGATTTTCAGTTCATCTTATCAATATAAATGCGATTTAGCCACTTTTATCTCAAATCTACCGTTGTGTCCTTGGGCAAGACACTTAACCCCACCTCGCCCCCAGTGTCTGCGGACACTGGTAGCCCCCATGGCAGAAGATAAATCAAGGCCCGTTGTGACGTGAGCCGTCCTCCTGTGGACCCACCACCCGCGGGAGGATTCATGAGGGCTGGTGCATTGTGTTCTGGGCAGTGGAACACTGCTTGGACTGCTGCCCCCGCGACCCAAAGAATGGAAAAAGCGGAAGAAGATGAATGAATGAATCTCGGAAGCAGATCGAGTCTAAAAATTTGTAGACCAGTGTTATTTACAGGAAA
This sequence comes from Paratrypauchen microcephalus, assembly GCA_036785185.1. Classification (NCBI taxonomy): domain Eukaryota; kingdom Metazoa; phylum Chordata; class Actinopteri; order Gobiiformes; family Gobiidae; genus Paratrypauchen; species Paratrypauchen microcephalus. Next base: position 2,228,919 of record JAVJIX010000141.1, on the reverse strand, counting down.
CACTCTGCCCTTTATACATGAATTTGAGGAGACTTAATTCAAAAATATCAAAAATTTTCAACACTTTAAAGGGATATGCCACCCCCAGGTCAAAGCTGGGCATCTCCCCACAGTCCAGAGACTAAAATAAGTGGTGGAAAGCGTTTTCCTGGTCACCCAGCCATTGTCCAGGTCTGTCAGCACTGACCGCCGCGGTATCTGCAGCTACTCCGCGTTAGACTGGAGTCTAACGGCGCCAGAGAAAGATTTCGGCCAAAAGGAATTAATTTGCTCGATGCTTTTCCCAATTACTTTCTGTGTAGTGCGCATTCATATCGAGTGCAAATAAATGTGCAAATCAACACGGAGAACTTGACTTGGTCATTTTGGGGTGGGAACTATTTTACAGTGCGGAAAAGCACAGCCGAAGCACGCAGGGGAATCCCTGTTACGCACCACGTTGGGAGTTCCCCTGTCAGCGTGGTGTGTGCTTCAGCTCTGTTTTTCCGCACTGAAAAATAGTTCCCACCCAAAATGACCAAGGCAAGCTCTCCGTGTTGATTTGCACATTTATTTGCACTCTATATGAATGCGCAGTACACAGAAAGTAATTGGGAAACGCATCGAGCAAATTAATTCCTTTTGGCCGAAATCTTTCTCTGGCGCCGTTAGACTCCAGTCTAACGCGGAGTAGCTGCAGCTGCGCGTGGCGGTCAGTGCTGACAGACTTGGACAATGGCTGGGTGACCAGGAAAACGCTTTCCACCACTTATTTTAGTCTCTGGACTGTGGGGAGATGCCCAAGTTTGACCTGGGGGTGGCATATCCCTTTAAGTTTAACACATAATGGTTAGATTTTATTCTTGGAAAATCCTGCACTTGGCGTCCACTTTTCTCATTTTTAACATTTTGCTGATGAGGATGTCACGGTCAACAGTCAAAACGATGGTCCTTTAAGAGCGTTTGGAAAGAGGCGAGTCTTCATTTATGCTGCTCTGGTGGGAGGGGCCACGCACAGAGGTGCTGGAGACGCTGCTATGCTAAACTGCACAGAAAATAGGCGCAGAAAATTACCAATATTTTAATAGAAAATTAAAATAGAATTAAAATATTTTAACAGAAAATCAGCTGAGGGCCAGATTAAAGGTCTTGGAGGGCCGAATCTGGCCCCCGGGCAGCATGTTTGGCACCCCTGCTTTAAAATAAATACATAAATGAATAAAATAGATGCCAGAAGTGTGTGTTTTAATGTGCAGTCTTTATCATACAATGGTAAAGGATTGGAACGTAAACACAAGTAGAACAAGTGCATTCTTTTCAATAGTCAAAATAAAAACACAGAAATAATGCCGATGTCACCGTCAGATGTCATTAGCCCAAATCCTTCACTTACTCACAGTGACATAAAAAGTGAAAAACTTTCCGACTTTGGGAGAGTGCATTGTTTTGCTTCTGCACATAATAGTGTAAATATGTCAGGCAGATGGAGAGTGGATGCTGCTTTTAAACGCGTGTCTTTTTCATGTGTGTCTCTGGAGCGTTAGCGATTAACTCGGATCAGCCTCCTTCACTCGCTCCCACTGTTTGTGTTGTGTAGACGCCTGTTGTGTTTGCTTTTTAATCCACTTCAATTTCATCTCCTTCTATACCGGCTTCTTTTTGTTTTGTCTTCCTGGACTCATCACACGTCCTGATACGTGTCTGCGTCGCGCCGCCTTCACTGCGGCGGCGGCGGGGTGTTCCTTTTATCAGCCGCACTGTAATGAGAGAAAGGGATTGTGGGTAATTGGAGGGTAAAGACTGTGCAGTGTCACAGCGGCGCAGGTTGTAGCACAATCTGAAGGAGAGTACAGGGAACGGATGGAGGTAGAAAGATAAAAGGAATTCTGGGATGTGCTTTTAACATTTTCCCCCAGAAACAACCGTGTAACACTGAGACTGATAAAGCAATATGAACGTTTATGACACTTTGCATCTAATGATTATGCTGACAAAAAAAAAACTGTTCCCTGAATGGAGCTTAACAGTGACCATTCTCTCTGGTTACGGATGTAAATCTTTAATTCATTTTTCCAATAGACTTTTGGAAAAATTAGGGTTTAGGTTTAGCTTATTTAAAAGGGGACAGTGCAATTTCATAAAACATATGGTTAAAAAAGCCACAATTAGCCAGAAGGTGAGTTTTCGGCCGCGTCCCATTTCTCCGTCTTACCCCTTTGTTTTACCCCTACCCCTTGGTTTTGCGCGTTCATGTGAGGACAAGGGGTGTCCCGATTCTAATTTTGATCAAGGGCTCGGGCCACGACCTCGGGCTACATACCCCTTGAAACGAAGTAAGCTCTCGACCAGACTTGAAACGAAGGGTTACGCCTACAAGCTCAGGCAGGTTTTGGGATCAGGATGGCAGCGTCACATCGACCAGCCAAGAAGTCTCATAAATGTATTTTCAGCAGTTGTAATTATCAATTAACAGTTTAGCAGGTTTACAATTATGACGCTTATGTTCTACGTTACTTTTAGTGAACTGTTGTTGCGGTGTCTGTTTAGCCGATGTTACCGTTTTCATCGAACTTTCACGCATAAACAAGCTAGTTTTTTGTCGAGCTGAGGTACCCGATAATCCTTGACATTTGTTTACGTTTGTTTGCGTCAGTCGTTGTCGCCTCTGTAGACGTAGCAGCTCAGGTAGAGGCGAGGGACGATGACGCAAACGGTAGTCGAGTGGCGTCCCATTTCTTAGGTAAACATTCGTACCCCGAGTCCTCTCAGCTCGGTATCGAGGGGCAAGACAAAGACATAGATAAAGGGGAAGGGGTAAGACAGAGTAACAGGGAAGCAGCCTTAAAGGGATATGCCACCCCCAGGTCAAATTTGGGCATCTCCCCACAGTCCAGAGACTGAAATAAGTGGTGGAAAGCGTTTTCCTGCTCACCCAGCCATTGTCCGAGTCTGTCGCCACTGACCGCCGCGGTATCTGCAGCTCCTCCGCCTTAGACTGGAGTCTAACGTCGCCAGAGAAAGATTTCGGCCAAAAGGAATTAATTTGCAAATAAATGTGCAAATCAACACGGAGAGCTTGCCTTGGTCATTTTGGGTGGGAACTATTTTCCAGTGCGCAAGAATACAGTCGAATCACGCACCACGTTGTGCAACAGGGGAACTCCCTTCCCGGTGCGTAACTGGGATTCCCCTGGCAGCGTGCTGCGTGATTCGACTGTATTCTTCCGCACTGGAAAATAGTTCCCACCCAAAATGACCAAGTCAAGCTCTCCGTGTTGATTTGCACATTTATTTGCACTCGATATGAATGCGCACTACACACAAAGTAATTGGGAAACGCATCGAGCAAATTAATTCCTTTTGGCCGAAATCTTTCTCTGGCGACGTTAGACTCCAGTCTAAGGCGGAGGAGCACCAGATACCGCGGCGGTCAGTGGCGACAGACTCGGACAATGGCTGGGTGAGCAGGAAAACGCTTTCCACCACTTATTTTAGTCTCTGGACTGTGGGGAGATGCCCAAATTTGCCCTGGGGGTGGCATATCCCTTTAATCTGTAGTTCCCTGGTCATGATGTTAAAAGGCAAAGAGCACACAATACATATACGATATAATACAAAATACATATACACACACTTACTATACAATTAAGAAAGAATACAGCATCACAACAAAAGATTTAATCAGAACATCACAGCAGGTTTATCTTTTAGTGTTGCAGCTGGAGGTGTTGATGAGCCACACTTTCAGTTTTTTTGTGAAGGCCTCGTATGTTGTGAGCAGTTTAACCTCCGACCAGAACGACTTACTAAAATGCTCCTCACACCAGGCTGACTTACTAAAAGTGCTCCTGCAGAGGAATGTAACAGTCGCCTCTGACAGAGCCTCGAGCTTTTGTGTTTGGCTGATGAACTCAGAGGATCTGGAGACAAATTATGCAGAACTTTGTAAATCAATGTTAAGTCTGCAAATGTGTGAAGACTGTCCCAGTTTAAAATGCTGTTGTTGTTTTTTTATTGTGCAGTGTTGATAGTGCCTAGGTTTTTTTTTTTTTTTTTATCTTTTTACTTGCCTTGTTTGGTTCGTTTAAAACAAACCACAATTCGTTTGTTCCTTTGATTCGGACTTTTTGGGCTGGTGTGAATAAAAACCAAAAATCTCGATCCGGAGCAAACAAGCGAACCAGGACCGATCAAAAAGCTCGGTCTCGGCACGGTTCCATTCGAACCCTGGTGCGGTTTGTTTGAGGTGAGAATGCAGACCGGACTCGATCCGACACAAGTTGGCTTTTTGTACTTAACGAGCTCCCGTCGTATGTTGAGCATTATGGGAAACTGAGGCACCAGACACCAGAGATAATATAGGATAGCTACACATAGGTAGCACTAATGCTTTTTGATAAGTCTGTCGATATGCTAATTCCAACTTGATAACCATACCTGCTACGTTTTGCGTGAAGAGCATGAAGAGTCACAACTTTTGATGCGCACATGAGAGTTGTCCTCCGTAGCCGTCTTGCCCTGTGTCTTTGTCGTTTGGAAATTGATTGTAAAATAGTTTAAACCTCACGATGCTGCTCAAACATTTGTGCGAACTGTAAAAACTGAGCAAACCATATCGTTATGACGACATTGAAAACAGCACGTAACACCATGATTCTCCTCCTTCACGTGTTTGGACACGACGTTTTGACACGGCTCATTTCTGTCCAATGGCTGAGCGAACTCAGCACACGAGGTTTTGTTTATAGATGTTGGTCCACTTACAAAACAAGTACAGTGTGAAAGCAAACCGCCCCCCCAAAAAAATAAAAAAATTTAAAAATTTGGTCCGGCCCAAAGCAAGTGAACTATCGGACTTTCAATGTTTTTTTTGGGACTCTGACCAGCCTGGGACCAGCTGGTGAGGCAATAGTTAAAGTGACTAAGAATCACCAAATGAAAGTACATTTTTGCGGCTTCAGTTGAAATTTCATTTCGAAATGCACGGAAATTTGCAAGATTTAACTTGATTTAGACTTAGACTTAGACAAATTTTATTGATCCACAAGGGAAATTATTTGGATACAGTAGGTTACGCATCATAATATAATATAACAGAGGGTAACAAAAAAATAGATGGAGATGCATATGTACAAGTCAAAATAAAATATCACATCACAGCGCTATACAGGAGACAGGGAGGGTTAAATATTAAGAGTTTAAAAGCGTTGTGAAGCTAACGAACTACGAAGTAAAAATGAAAAACTCCAGGGTCCCTACAGAACTATAGGATAGTACACATGTCAACAATGGCCTACAGTCGCCTAAATGAAAACATTTTGAACTTGCAACAATCATTATCTGGCTTCATTTGTAGTTTTAGACTTTAGACTTAGACAAACTTTATTGATCCACAAGGGAAATTATTTGGGTACAGTAGCTCACTCATCACAGTGTAATATATAAGCGAGGGCAACACAAAATAGATGGAATATCAAAAAAAAAAAGAGCAATAGGCCAGTGTCAGATGAGACATAATTATAAAATAAAAATAATAATAAATGTATACAGTATGTACAAATCAGAATAAAGATGCAGCACGGTTATAATAAAGCACCTTGGTGTAAATCCTTCTCCTGAGACGATTCTGTCTGTTGGCGACACAAATATGGGCCCTGCCTGTAAATATGCCTGTGACACCATTTTCTTAGGATTTACTCCTGGTTCAAACACTCCCTCCACCCTGCTGCCTCCTCTTCCTCTGCTCCTCTGACAGTTCTACCCCGTTCTCCTGCATATGCCTCCACTGAAACACCCACTTCTCTGATACTCTCTTCATCTCATCTGTGGGACATCTGTTGTTGCTCGAGACCTGAAAATTTGTGTCTAAATTTGGCTATGATTCTTCTAGGATTCCTGGGCTATGTATAGTGTGTGCATTCTAGCGTGGCTGTTTTGGTCGGCTGAACGGATCTGGCAGCAGTCTGTTTGGGTACGATCTCACAGTGCAAAGCGGAGCGTTCATGAGGCGTACAGATGTGCCAAATTTGTTACGGTTTTACACTTGCAGCGTGCCAGTGATGTCATGGGGACGCCGCCTTGATATTAAGCACCTGCAGACAGATATGTATAAAATAGGTTTTGCTTTCTGGAGGATAGGACTTTTTAGATAGAAGATAAAGACTTGAGTGCTTCATAATGTTTGCAGCACTGAAGCAGAGCAAAGTACTCTGGTACTTTTATTTTTTGACTAAGGGCCTGTTTACACAAGAACATTTACGGGTAAAAATTACTAAATATTTTAGCGGAAGTTCCTTTCGTTTAGACGGTGACGGCGTTTTGAGGGCTTAAAAACGCAAAAAACTGAAACCGCCCTCCAAAGTGGAAAACTTGAATACGCTCCGCCGTAGCGTTTTCGTCTACACTGCCCAAGACGCAAAACTCTGGTCAAATCTGCTGACGTCGCGTACACGTTTACGTCACATCGGTCCATATATCAGTGTACTTTGTTTGGCAGGACCTTTTTGCGCCTTCGTTGCTTTGTCGTCTAACGTGGTCTGAAGCAATAGTTGAACTTCTTCGTCTGACCACACAAATTTTTTTTTTTGCTACCGGTAGCCATGTTTTGTTTTGTTTTTCGCGGCGCAGATGAGAAGAAGGAAGATTTTACGCATGCGCGCGGACATAGTGATAATGTATCACAGCGCCACCTAGCCGCCTGGCAGTCATACCCAATCCAATTCTACACGCTTTTGTGTCACCGTATGCACGCAGATTTCCTCCCAAAAACGCTCGTCTAAACGCGGAATAAAAAGTGAAGACGCGACGCCACTTTTGCGTCTTCTGCAACAAAAAACAACAAAACAAAACTAGGCACAGGAGAAAACTTGCAGTATTTGACTTGTAATTATCTTTAAAGGGCCCATATTACGTTATTATCTATGTTATAATTTTGTGTCCTTAACAAAAACAGACCTAGAGCTGTGTTTTTTTTTTTCATTCACACGTTTAATACATAAATCCTACATATTTAGGCAACATTCTTCTCTCAAAAGGAAAAAATTCTGTCATGTCATGCCATGTGGTAGTACAGGAAGTGCTCTACTGTGTTTCTTAACTCCATACTCCTTCACTTAAATCAGGGGTGTCAAACATGCAGCCCGGAGGCCAGATCCGGCCCTCCAAGACTTTTAATCTGGCCCTCGGCTGATTTTCTATTAAAATATTTTAATTATATTTGAATTTTCTATTAAAGATCCCATGACATGGTACTTCTTGATGCTTTTATATGGCTCCTTAATGGTTCCCTAATACTGTAAATGAATCCTTCTTCAAAATCAACACTCATGAGAAACAGAGATAAGCTGAGAAAGAGTATTTTTTCTCACTCAGAACACTCAATAATGGGCGTTGTTGCTTGAATGCAAATGAAGAGAAAAAAGCTGGCCAATAGTAGAAGATGGGGGCGTGGCTAAACGCTCTGAGCGCTCTCTGATCCATTTCCGTGTTTTTGCACGGGGGAGAGATTTGAAGTGTTCCATTGAAAAATAAACACATTTCCACATAAAATAAAATTAAACCACTGCTGTTCAAAGGTCCAGAGGCTCAGATAAAGGACTTCCGAGCCTAGAAACACTCGGACGTGCCTCCAGGCAAATAAAAAAACACATTTCGCATTGCCTAGCGCATTCACAGTCCAAACTCTCTGGGCGGGATATACAGGGACGCTGAGCGGAGATAGAGGGAGGGGCTGGAGCTGCATTTGCCGATCTGACGTCAAAAAGGTGCCTTGTCCGAACTCGCCTGTTTCAACACTGGTTTTGTGTAACGCAGAAAAGGACCGCAAATGCTCAGTTTAGACATTTCGCAACTTTTAGCCATGGGGGGCTAAACAGGGTAGGGGAGGTCACATTAACGTTCAAAAACCTCAGAAAGTGAAAATTTCATGCCATGGGACCTTTAAAATATTGGTAATTTTCTGCACAGTTTAGCATAGCAGCGTCTCCAGCGCCTCTGTACGTGGCCCCTCCCACCAGAGCGGCACAAATGAAGACTCGCCTCTTTCCAAACGCTCTTAAAGGACCATCGTTTTGACTGTCGACCGTGACACCCTCATCAGCAACATGTCAAAAATGAGAAAAGTGGACGGCGAGTGCAGGATTTTCCAAGAAAAATGGAGTAATTCCTATTTGTTCACGGAGGTGAATGGGAAACCTGTACGTTTGTGTTGAAACTGCATTTTTCCTAAAGTTGCAGGTTGTTCATAATATTATAATATTTTGTAAAAGAAAGAGTTCATCAAATAAAAAAGACTTCTGTAATAGATTTGTGTTTCTCTGGACAAATATTTGGACTTATTGCTATTTTTGGGGTATATTCGCCATGAGTTTTCTGATCCGGCCCCTTTGGGATCAAAGTAGGCTGGATACAGCACGCGGACCAAGTTTGACACCCCTGGTTTAAATCCTGTGCCTTCTCATTTGCCAGTTTAGTCCCGGTTTAGACCCGGTTTAGTCTTGGTTTAGTCTTGGTTTAGACCTGGTTTAGTCCTGGTTTAGTCTTGGTTTAGTCTTGATTTAGTCCTGGTTTAGACCTGGTTTAGTCCTGGTTTAGACCTGGTTTAGTCCCGGGTTAGTCCCGGTTTAGTCCTGGTTTAGTCTTGGTTTAGTCCTGGTTTAGACCTGGTTTAGTCCCGGGTTAGTCCCGGTTTAGTCCTGGTTTAGTCTTGGTTTAGTCCTGGTTTAGACCTGGTTTAGTCCCGGGTTAGTCCCGGTTTAGTCCTGGTTTAGTCTTGGTTTAGTCCTGGTTTAGTCCTGGTTTAGTCCTGGCTTAGTATTGGTTTAGTCTTGGTTTAGTCCTGTTTAGACCTGGTTTAGTCCTGGTTTAGATCTGGTTTAGTCCTGGTTTAGACCTAGTTTAGTCCCGAGTTAGTCCCGGTTTAGACACGGTTTAGTCTTGGTTTAGACCTGGTTTATTCCTGGTTTAGACCTGGTTTAGTCCTGGTTTAGTCTTGGTTTAGTCTTGGCTTAGTCCTGGTTTAGACCTGGTTTAGTCCTGGTTTAGTCCTGGTTTAGACCTGGTTTAGTCCTGGTTTAGTCCCGGGTTAGTCCTGGTTTAGTCCTGGTTTAGACCTGGTTTAGTCCTGGTTTAGACTTGGTTTAATCCTGGTTTAGACTTGGTTTAGTCCTGGTTTAGTCTTGGTTTAGTCCTGGTTTAGTCCTGGTTTATTCCTGGTTTAGACCTGGTTTAGTCCTGGTTTAGTCCCGGTTTAGACCTGGTTTAGTCCTGGTTTAGACCTGGTTTAGTCTTGGTTTAGTCCTGGTTTAGTCCTGGTTTAGACCTGGTTTAGTCCTGGTTTAGACCTGGTTTAGTCCTGGTTTAGTCCCGGTTTAGACCCGGATTAGTCTTGGTTTAGGCTTGGTTTAGACCTGGTTTAGTCCTGGTTTAGACCTGGTTTAGTCCTGGTTTAGTCCCGGTTTAGACCCGGATTAGTCTTGGTTTAGTCTTGGTTTAGTCCTGGTTTAGTCCTGGTTTAGACCTGGTTTAGTCCTGGTTTAGACCTGGTTTAATCCTGGTTTAGACTTGGTTTAGTCCTGGTTTAGTCTTGGTTTAGTCCTGGTTTAGTCCTGGTTTAGACCTGGTTTAGTCCTGGTTTAGTCCCGGTTTAGACCCGGATTAGTCTTGGTTTAGGCTTGGTTTAGACCTGGTTTAGTCTTGGTTTTTTCATTTGGATTATTTCAACCCTGGAATTACCAATCTCTACTGAACTAAAGACAGAAAGGTAGCTGTTAACTACCGCTTCATGACATCACAAGGTGGAAAAGAGCATTTTGACCTTTGGAGATGTAGACAGACTAATAATAAAGGACGTATGTTAATGAAGCAACACTGGGTCTATTTTTGATGAATAACTTGTACTGTTTTCCATGTTTTTTAACACAAATAAATGACTCGAGACTTTTGTCAAACATGTGTAATTAATAAACGGCATTATTATTGTGTTTCTGTCCAAATTCCAGATAACGACTTCCACTCTCACCTTTCCCATCATCCTCTCTGCTCCCCTCCATCACATGACCCTCCCATACCTCCCATCCATCCCCTCCTGTGCCTTCTCATTTGCAGGCCCTGTGTTCGTGTGGTTCCTCTTCGGAGTATCATGCATCTCTCAGTGGGAGTGGAGCTGACAGATTCTGACTGATGTTTTGGGGGCGGAGACTCGTCAGCTTTTGTTTTCCACACCGCCATCGAACGCCGCGCTCATCAGCCCCGCTCTGCTCTGTCTGTGTGGATAAAGACGTCAGACCCGCTGTACCGAGGGCAGAAAAGTGTGAAAGAAAGAAAGAAATACAAGAACATATCTACCACAGATGATTAAAGTGCCCATATTACGCTATTTTCTGATATATTTTATAACTTTTCCTCATGAAAAACACACCTGGAGTTGTGTTTTGTTTCATTCACACATGTTTAACACACAAACCCTGCAGATTTAGGCCGAGTTCTTCTCTCAAAAACACTATTCCACCTTGTGATGTCATGTGGTAAAACAGGATTTGCTACTGCGTTTTTAAACTTACACACCTTCTGAAAACTACCACTGCATGACATCACAGGGTGGAACAGAGCATTATGAGCAATGAATGAAACGAAACACAATTCGGTATGTTTTTGGACTACAGGGTTTATAAAGTGTTGTACAAGTCACAAAGAATAATAGAAAAAGCATACAAACAGCATACAGAAGGCGATGTTCTACGATAAACATTCTCTCAGAACTTTTATCGTGTATAACCACGTACAGTAAGCATAATATATCTTATCCTCTAAAATAGGGGTGCTCAACCTTTTTTTAACCGGGATCTACTTTTGAGTAGAGTCCTGGTTTAGACCTGGTTTAGGCCTGGTTTAGTCTTGGTTTAATCCTGGTTCAGACCTAGTTTAGTCCTGGTTTAGTCCTGGTTTAGACCTGGTTTAGTCTTGGTTTAGTCCTGGTTTAGACCTGGTTTAGTCCCGGTTTAGACCTGGTTTAGTCTTGGTTTAGTCCTGGTTTAGACCTGGTTTAGACCTGGTTTAGACCTAGTTTAGTCCTGGTTTAGTCTTGGTTTAGTCCTGGTTTAGTCTTGGTTTAGTCCTGGTTTAGACCTGGTTTAGTCTTGGTTTAGTCCTGGTTTAGACCTGGTTTAGTCCCGGTTTAGACCTGGTTTAGTCCCGGTTTAGACCTGGTTTAGTCCCGGTTTAGACCTGGTTTAGTCTTGGTTTAGTCCTGGTTTAGTCCTGGTTTAGACCTGGTTTAGTCCTGGTTTAGTCTTGGTTTAGTCCTGGTTTAGTCCTGGTTTAGACCTGGTTTAGTCCCGGGTTAGACCTGGTTTAGACATGGTTAAGACCTGGTTTAGTCCTGGTTTAGTCTTGGTTTAGTCCTGGTTTAGTCCCAGCTTAGACCTGGTTTAGTCTTGGTTTAGTCCTGGTTTAGTCCTGGTTTAGACCTGGTTTAGTCCCGGTTTAGACCTGGTTTAGACCTGGTTTAGTCCTGGTTTAGACCTGGTTTAGACCTGGTTTAGTCCTGGTTTAGACCTGGTTTAGTCCCGGTTTAGACCTGGTTTAGTCTTGGTTTTGTCCTGGTTTAGACCTGGTTTAGACCTAGTTTAGTCCTGGTTTAGTCTTGGTTTAGTCCTGGTTTAGTCCTGGTTTAGACCTGGTTTAGACCTGGTTTAGACCTGGTTTAGTCCTGGTTTAGACCTGGTTTAGACCTGGTTTAGTCTTGGTTTAGTCCTGGTTTAGTCCTGGTTTAGTCCCAGCTTAGACCTGGTTAAGTCTTGGCTTATACCTGGTTTAGACCTGGTTTAGTCTTGGTTTAGTCCCAGTTTAGTCCTAGTCGACTCGTAGACCGCGGTCGACCGGTCGGGCACCCCTGCTCTAAAACTTTCTGGTCAGATAACTTTTATATGGCCTAAACTTGTTCAGTGAACCCGTGAAAGTTTATTCTTGAGTTGTAAGTGGCACCCAACCTCAGCCATATTATAAATTATTTCCCACCCCAACAGAGATACCGGTGGGTTTTAACTTCAGCATATAAACTCGCTAAGTATTTGACATTATCCATCTGCATCCTTAGAGAAGGATATAGGCCAGTGACCATTTGCTGATACATCAGGCCTGGGGATCAAAATACAAAAACCGCAGTTGTTCAGTTTTGTTTTCCACTTTTCGCTTGTACATCTCTGCCCTGTCCAACTTTTACTTTGAATGACTTCTCCTAACTTCCATATCAAAACAAGCCTGACTGCATGCAAGCCAAGCACTCACCTTAACCCTGTGAACAGTTTCTTCTAGTTGGGAGTTGTGTATAGCGAAAAAAGTTTCCCCCAAAGAACTTTCCAGGATGTCAGTGCTGCCTCGCTCTCTCGCACCTTTGATAATCCTTGCCCAAAACTCCTTCAATTCACAAGAGAATTTTTCAAGAATTCTCCTCTCTGGCAGTCGATGCGTTCCTGCCCAGAGGTTGATGAAGTGGGCAAGGCTAGAAGGTTGGACGAGGCCTGGGTGTAGGATCACGGCGCAGTCCATTAAAGATAAAGGACTTCTGTGTGGTCTGCGATGGAGGGGGGGGAGAACCTAGCCAACTCTGCCCGAGCGCCCTCCCTCGTACTGCATCGCTAACCAAGCCTTCCTCCAGTAATGAGCGAAAGCCCGGACTATGGGGTCAATTATTCATCAGGCAGTCAGCTGGGAGAGCGAGGAGTTGAAGCCTAAGTCGAACCCCTCGCAATTCCACCACACAACTAAATCTGAGCTGCCCGGACAGTCTGGTCGAGATGGAGCGGACTTTAAAAGGCATACGAGATGGCAGCGTGTACCACTGGGCACCCCGAGGAGGAAGCTAGCGTGGGGTACTCAGCTATTCTACCGTTCCACAATTACGATTTGTTGAAAGGACACGGCATTGATCGTCAACAACACTGCAGACGGTGTTGATATGCATACGCGGTGTCAAGTCACGGCTCAAAAGGAATTTCTCAGTGAGGGAAAGTTCGGTGTCGAGTTCGGGCTGTGTTTTCATGGGTAATTGCATGGTGGATGTGCCGAGGTGTAAAAAATATCACATGTATTTTGTTAGAGCACCTCGGGACTCTCCAGATCGTGGGTCAAAATCTTTAAAGGTTCTATATCGTACAAAACTGAATTGTGAGCTTTAAGACTCACTGTTATAATAAAATAAAAGAAGTATTAAATATACCTGGAGTTGTGTTTTGTTTCGTTCACATGTTTGAGTAATCTCGGTTTTAGGGCTGTCGGGCGATTAAAAAACGTAATCTAATTAATTACAGGATTTGTAATGAATTAATCAAATTAATTGCATTTTAATCTCGTGAGAGAGAGAGATTGAGAGAGAGAGAAACTGAGAGAGAGAGAGATTGAAAGAGATTGAGAGAGAGAGACTAGACTGAGAGAGAGAGAGAGACTAGACTGAGAGAGAGAGAGAGACTAAGAGATAGATAGATAGATAGATAGATAGAGTGAGAGAGAGAGACTGAGAGAGATAGATAGACAGAGAGAGATAGATAGACATAGAGAGAGAGAGAGAGAGAGAGAGAGAGAGAGAGAGAGAGAGAGAGACTGAGAGAGAGAGAGAGAGAGAGACTGAGAGAGAGAGACAGAGAGAGACTGAGAGAGAGATAGCTAGAGAGATATAGAGAGAGAGACTGAGATAGATAGATAGAGTCAGAGACTGAGAGGGAGAGAGAGAGAGAGAGAGAGAGAGAGAGAGAGAGACTGAGAGAGAGAGACTAGACTGAGAGAGAGAGAGAGACTGAGAGAGAGAGAGAGACAGAGAGAGAGACTAGACTGAGATAGAGAGAGAGACTGAGAGAGAGAGAGACTGAGAGAGATAGATAGACAGAGAGAGAGACTGAGAGAGAGAGACTGAGAGAGAGACTAAACTGAGAGAGAGAGAGAGAGAGAGAGAGAGACTAAGAGATAGATAGATAGGTAGATAGATAGACTGAGATAGATAGATAGATAGATAGAGAGAGAGAGACTGAGAGAGAGACACTGAGATAGAGAGAGAGAGACTGAGAGATTGAGAGAGAGAGAGAGAGACTGAGAGAGAGAGAGACTGAGAGATAGAGAGAGAGAGAGAGAGAGAGACTGAGAAAGAGAGAGACTGAGAGAAAGAGACTAGACTGAGAGAGAGAGAGAGAGATAGAGACACTGAGAGAGAGAGACAGAGAGAGAGAGAGACTGAGAGAGAGAGAGAGAGAGACTGAGAGAGAGAGAGAGAGAGACAGAGACTGAGAGAGAGAGACTGAGAGAGAGAGATAGACAGAGAGAGACTGAGAGAGAGAGAGAGAGAGAGAGAGCGAGAGAGACTAGACTGAGAGAGAGAGATAGATAGAGACACTGAGGGAGAGACAGAGAGAGAGAGAGACTTAGAGAGATAGAGAGACTGAGAGAGAGACTAAACTGAGAGAGAGAGAGAGAGAGAGAGACTAAGAGATAGATAGATAGATAGATAGATAGATAGATAGACTGAGATAGATAGATAGATAGATAGATAGATAGATAGATAGATAGAGAGACTGAGAGAGAGACACTGAGATAGATAGAGAGAGACAGAGAGATTGAGAGAGAGAGAGAGAGAGAGAGAGACTGAGAGATAGAGAGAGAGAGAGAGAGAGACTGAGAAAGAGAGAGACTGAGAGAAAGAGACTAGACTGAGACAGAGAGAGAGATAGAGACACTGAGAGAGAGAGACAGAGAGAGATAGATAGAGAGACTGAGAGAGATAGATAGGTAGAGAGAGAGAGAGAGACAGAGAGATAGATAGATAGAGACTGAGAGAGAGAGACTGAGAGAGAGAGAGAGACTGAGAGAGATAGATAGACAGACAGAGAGAGACTGAGAGAGAGAGACTAGACAGAGAGAGAGAGAGAGACTGAGAGAGATAGATAGACTGAGCGAGAGAGATAGATAGAGACACTGAGGGAGAGACAGAGAGAGAGAGAGACTTAGAGAGATAGAGAGAGAGAGAGACTGAGAGAGAGAGAGACTGAGAGAGAGAGAGAGACTGAGAGAGAGACAGACTGAGAGAGAGACAGACTGAGAGAGAGACAGACTGAGAGAGAGACATAGACAGAGAGAGAGAGAGAGACTGAGAGAGAGAGAGAGAGATAGAGATAGATAGAGAGACTGAGAGAGATAGATAGATAGATAGAGAGAGAGACTGAGAGAGAGAGTGAGAGAGAGACAGAGAGAGAGATGGATAGAGAGAGTGAGAGAGAGACTGAGAGATAGAGAGACTGAGAGAGATAGAGATAGAGAGAGAGATAGAGAGATAGATAGATAGAGAGACTGAGAGAGAGAGAGAGAGAGACTGAGAGATTGAGAGAGGTAACCCACTTTACAATTGAGTTTGTCAATTTTTCTGTGGTTGCTTTGCTCATTCGTTTCCCAAATTCTGCGAGCGTGGTTTGTTGGTTTGGTGGTTTGTTGGTTTGTTGTTTTTTTTTGGTTTGTTGGTTTGGTGGTTTTTTTTTTTTTTGGATTGGTGGTTTGGTGATTTGTTGGTTTGGTGGTTTGTTGGTTTGGTGGTTTGGTGATTTGTTGGTTTGGTGAAGTGCGCTCATGCTCGCTCTATCACCGGTAACAATGGAACTTGTCTGGACGTGTTTATCGTTCAAATGATCCGTCAGGCTGGAGCAGCTTCGGTGATCGGAAAATTCTTTTTGACAAAAGCTACAAATCACGGCGTTCTTGTTGATCTTCGTTCTTTTTATAAATAAAGTTGCCGTTCAAAGGCCCTGGCAGCGATTTGCTCGCCTCACGCCAAATTTAAAATGTGCATTGAATTGACACTCATAATTAATTGTGTTATTTTTATAATGCATTAATTTGCAGTGTAATTAATTAATCTAATCAACGCGTTAAACTGATAGCCCTACTTGGTTTATTAGTCTGTCTACATCTCCAAAGCTCAGGATGCTCTGCGCCACTTTGTGATGTCATGTTGTGGTAGTTATCAGCTCCTTTTACCTTTTGTTGACTGATTCTAGTGAAGGTGCCAGTGTTTTCCATTTGAGAAAAAAACAAAATGTGTCAAAAATATGCCAAAATATGCAGGATTTGTGTGTTAAATGTGTGAATGAAACAAAACTAAACTCCAGAAGGTTTTGATGAGGAAATCTTGGAAATTTTAAATATTTTCTGTAGGTCTCAACTGAATTGACGTTAGGTGGAACTATTAAAAAATATTTAAAAATAGTTGTGTATAATGAAGATAACATTTACTGGTTCCCCATCTTACCGTGTCCTGTTAGGCCTAGACTTAGTTTGACAAAAACCTTCCCGGGAAAACATTTTTTATTCATAGCGCCACCATTTTGTATGTTCCTTGTTCCTCCACTGAGACATCCGACGCAGCGATAGAAGAGTGACTGTTGGTTGGAGCCAGTTCTGCTGTGGTGGAAATTTCCATCTTTGCCATGTTTAGTGGCAATATCTGTGACGCGCTGATAATCTGTTTAGGTGACAGATCGCTGAGTCTCAACTTATCAGTCTGCATTTTAATACACCACCCGCACCAACGCAGAACAAATCAAACGCTTTTCAACATTCTATAGACACATGTGGGACTGAAGGGTCGATGTAAACCACGGCCTCTTTCCCGATTATGTCTCCACTAAATATCTGTACAATTATTTCAACTGACAAGCCTGGACTCTGAAGCTGTTGTTTTGCTTTGAAATTGCACATTGTTAACTCATCGTGAACCTAGTCAATGTTTATTTAAGCAATTTACATTCTTTTAAAGGATTTTGAACGTTAATGTGAGCTCCCCTACCCTGTTTAGCCCCCCCCCCCCATGGTTAAAAGTTGCGAAATGTCTAAACTGAGCATTTGCGATCCTTTTCTGCGTTACAAAAAATCGGAGCTCAAACGGGCGATTTTGAACAAGGCACCTTATTGACGTCAGATCGAAAAAAGAAATGCAAATGCAGTTCCACCCCCGTCTGTCTGTACTCAGCGTCTCTGTAAATCACGCCCAGAGAGTTTGGACTGCGAATGCGCTAGGCAATGCGAAATGCGTTTTTTTATTTGCCTGGAGGCACGTCCGAGTGTTTCTAGGCTCGGAAGTCCTTTATCTGAGCCTCTGGACCTTTGAACAGCAGTGGTTTAATTTTATTTTCTGTGGAAATGTGTTTATTTTTCAATGGAACGCTTCAAATCTCTCCCCCCGTGCAAAAACAAGGAAATGGATCAGCTGTGGGCTACAGCGGAGAGCGGAGCGTTTGGCCACGCCCCCACCCTCTACTATTGGCCAGCTCTTTTCTCCTCATTTGCATTCAAGCAACAACGCCCATTATAGAGTGTTCAGAGTGAGAAAAATTACTCTTTCTCATCTTATCTCTGTTTCTCATGCACTGAGTGTTGATTTTGAACACTGATTGATTCATTTACAGTATTAGGGAACCATTAAGGAGCCATATAAAAGCATCAAGAAGTACCATGTCATGGGATCTTTAAAAGTGCAATAATAGAAATACCAAAAAAAACTAACAAACAAAAAATGTGCCCAAAAAGTAGTGGGAAGAAGAAAACTTATTTAATCCCACCCCCTCTTCTAATTTAGCATAATGATCTTTCTTTTGCATTCTTCGGACTTGAACTATTTACAAAAGGAAACCAACAATGGTAAAGAAATGAAGGACACAACAATGGAAACAGACGCAGATACAAGTAACGTGATGGACCGAACAAACCAACAATGGTGCGGAAACAACAAACCTAAACCAGCTCTACAGAAGTTTGTTCTAATATTCAGATCCACTCTCTATAAACTGTGCCCAGACCAAATGTTTATAGAAAAACTTGAATTTATTTATGGATATTTTGGCATTTCTTGAGACGTGTATCCAGACTGTTCCAGAGTTTTACACCACATGTAACACCCAGAAACTTTTACAGGTAGTTTAAGTTTAAGTTTATTTATTTAAATGGGACAGCATGTATTAATGAAGAGCTCGTGCTGTAAATACACCGGATTTAGCTCAAGGCTAGTTTCCATCTTTAGTCTCACAGAACAGGGGTAAAAGTCGATAAAACACAAGGTACAAAACATGTAAAGACCAACAATGAAAACATGACAACAGAAGCAGTGACAGAATCAAAGCAGGACACAACAGTTTTACAAGGATTTTGAGTTCATGGATCTAATACAAAAGTGCCTTTAGATACACGAGATAGTTTTGGTAGTAAAGTGCTTAGTTGCATCAGGTAGTCCAGTGTTAAAGTGCTTATAACTCTCTAGTGGTCACAACTTTGATTATCAATTAGCCATTCCTTGAGTTGTTTCTTAAAACAAGCAATAGTGGCATTGTCCCTGACTGCCGCTGGCGTAACTGGAACGTTTGGCAATTTGAAATTTCAATCCCCTATTAAATTATGAGGTCTCTCTCATTTTGAACAATTATGTGGTATTAAATTGTTGAATGCTTTAAATAATATTCAGTGTTTAATATTTTACAAGGTCAGGAATCTTTAGGAGCTTGGATTGAATAAAAAGTATAAAAATTATGGGTGTGTTCTAAAAATCCAACTTTATGGATGATTCGCAAAGCTCGTTTTTGTATTATAATCAGTGGATTAACTGTACGTTGTGTTCCCCCACACTTCAAGACAATATGTGAAATAAGGAGAACCAGTGAACAGTTTAGTGTACGAAGAGCATTTTGATCAAGGTAATACAGTGGTACCTCACCTTACGAAAGACCCAACAAACGAAAATTTCAAGTTACGAAACGCCTTCACGGTAAATTTTTGTCTCTAGATACGAAAGAAAATTCAAGTTACGAAACGCGAAATCTCAAAAATTCAAATAATGCGCGCTCAGCCACACACATTATAGCTTTTCTCAGACTGGATTTAAACTTTTCTCACATTTGTCTCTGTTTAAACACTCAAACTTTCATAGATTTTCAACAAAACGTATTAATAGTGTGCGCAGCATGACCCGGTGCGGGGCTGACAGCAGGTCTAGACCAAGGTCTAAACCTGGATTGGACCAGAACTAAACCTGGACTAAACCA
The DNA here is from genome assembly GCA_036785185.1 of Paratrypauchen microcephalus. Taxonomy (NCBI): domain Eukaryota; kingdom Metazoa; phylum Chordata; class Actinopteri; order Gobiiformes; family Gobiidae; genus Paratrypauchen; species Paratrypauchen microcephalus. The sequence continues at coordinate 2,209,876 of JAVJIX010000141.1, read as the reverse complement.
GGACTAAACCAGGACTAAACCAGGACTAGACCAGGTGGATTAAAGCGCCGCATGCGGGTCTATTTCCTGGTTTCTCACGAGTCACAGCTGAGGCGAGCAGCGAGGAGGGAACCGCACACAGTCTGAGCGCATGTGAGCGAGAGCCATGCAAGAGCCGCGGTGGTCTAGACTAAACCAGGACTAAACCTGGACTAAACCAGGAGGAGCCGCGCTCACATGCGCTCAGACTGAGTGCGGTCCCCTCCTCCCTGCGGTCTCCTCCTCGCTGCTCGCCTCAGCTGTGACTCGTGAGAAACCAGGAAATAGACCCGCACGCGGCGTTTTAATCCACCTGGTTTAGTCCAGGTTTAGTCCTGGTCCAGTCCAGGTTTAGACCTTGGTCTAGTCCTGCTGTCAGCCCCGCGCGGGGTCAAGCTGCGCACACGTGACCGCGCAGTTTTCTCCCCCCTCCCGCCCCCCCACACTTCAATATTGATACGTTTTGTTGAAAATCTATGAAAGTTTGAGTGTTTAAACGAGAGACAAACGTGAGAAAAGTTTAAATCCAGTCTGAGAAACCAATCAGGACGCAGAACACATTGTTACACTATAAAAAAAGTTACACTATAAAAAAAAAACTTGGATCGGGGCCTTGGAACGAATCAGGCTTTTTCCATTGAAATAGCTACTCAACTTACGAATTTTTCACGTTACGAAACCACTTCTGGAACGAATTAATTTCGTAAGGTGAGGTACCACTGTAGTTAATTTTGTTTACTATAGCAATACTTTTGGAAGTTTTTGTTCTTATATGTCTAATGTGGGCTTTTCATGATAATTTACTATCTATTATAACTCCAGGAATTTATTCTCATTTACATTTTCAATTTGGACACCGTCAATCAGAATGTTCACATTTTTATAGAGCTTTTCCACCTTCAAGGCTCTCAAAAAACGATTTACATCAAGGAACCACTCACCCGTTCATACACCAGTGTACGCAGACACTAGGCATGAGCAGCGCCGTATTACGGACCGGGCCAGTGGGGCCAGCGCCCAGGGGCCCAAGGGTCCAGGGGTCCGGGGGGGGGGTGCCCAAATCAATGCAGATGCAGATGCCAATTGCGATGTCAGAGGTTCTCTGTTCTCTAGGATCTTATGACTACTCACACTGTTATAGGGCATATCTGAAGAGAACCAAGAGAGAAGGGTGATATGAATTGGGTGGGGGGGCAGGGACGGCAATCAGAGGGCCCCTGGGCTATGGCAATCAGAGGGCCCCTGGGCTATGGGGTATGGCAATCAGAGGGCCCCTGGGCTATGGGGCACGGCAATCAGAGGGCCCCTGGGCTATGGGGTACTGCAGTCAGAGGGAAACTTTTGTGGAATCCACAAAAGGGGGGAAGGGGGGGAGGCCTTTGCAAACTCCTGGCCCCGGGGCCCAGACCCCCATAATCCGGCCCTGGGCATGAGGTTACGTGGACACAAGGGCACAACAGCGTTCGACTGTGGGACCTGGAATTGCACCGCCAACCTGTGAGTCAGTGGATCTGATTACTCGACCAATGATGTTTATGTTGAGAGAGGAACATAAACGACCATCCTTCACCGTCAGTGGACAAACGCTCTACCAGTAAGTCGCAATAAGTCATCTCACTGTGCAGTCATTATTCAGATGCCTTTTAATGTAAACAAACAATTCACACAGTCCCATAACACACCTTCACTAGAATCATTTGGATCATTTCAGTCCTGGAATTGCCAATTTCTACTGAACAAAAGGTAAAAGTTAGTTTGAAAAATACCACTTGATAACATCGCGAGGTGGAACGGAATATTCTGAGTTTTGGAGATGTAGATAGACTAAGCCAGCGTTACTCGGTGCAGGTTTGACTCGTTGGAGGGGACGCGGCGTCTGAAGAACCTTTACTTCCTGTTCCTGATGGAGCTGCGGGCGCTGTTTAAAGCGCCGTACTTCGAGGAGGAGCTCAGACTTCACTTCAAAAACATCTCCAGGATCATGGACTGTGTGGGCTCCAGCAAGTGTCGCCTCTGGGGGAAACTACAGGTCTGGACCGGGACTGGACCGGGACTAAAGCAGGACTGGACCGGGACTAAAACAGGACTGGACTGGGACTAAAGCGGGACTGGACCGGGACTGAACCAGGACTAAAGCGGGACTGAAGTGGGACTAAAGCGGGACTGGACCAGGACTGGACCGGGACTGAAGCAGAACTGAAGTGGGACTGAAACGGGACTGAAGCGGGACTAAGCGGGACTGGACCAGGACTGGACCGGGACTGAAGCGGGACTAAAGCGGGACTGAAGCAGAATTAAAGCAGGACTTAAGCCGGACTGAAGCGGGACTGAAACGGGACTAAAGTGGGACTGGACCGGGACTGGACCGGGACTGAAGCAGGACTGAAGCGGGACTGGACCGGGACTGAAGCGGGACTAAAGCGGGACTGAAGCGGGACTAAATTAGGACTGACCGTGACTGGACCGAGACAGAAGCGGAACTGAAGCGGGACAGAAACGAGACTGGACTGGAACTGGACCAGGACTGAAGCGGGGCTGGACCAGGACTGGACAAGATGTGGACCAAGTGTGAATGAAAACACAACTCCAGGTCTGTTTTTGACGAGGTAACAGCTTTATAACACGCCTTAAAGTTCACATTAGTATATTTTACATCATATAGGACCTTTAATGTAACAAATTTAACCAATACATTTTGAAGGTTGAGTTTCAGAGATGAGAAAATGAAAGATGTGAGCTTCATGTGCACTGCCCGCTTATGCTTTGTTATTACTTCACCTTCCTGTCCTATTAATATTCTACCTACGATTATTATGAACACTTAAACGTACATGCATATTTAATCCCAGTATGCTTACTAGCCATTGGCCAACCAATAAAATCTTGACAATAAAACTTGACAGCCCATTAAAACAGGCAATATAAGTAACAAGGCAAACCTCTGTGTTCACTGTAGGGACAACTCTGACTACATCCACTGCAAAAACGAACATCTCGTATCAAGTTAAGATGGTTTGAATTAAGAAAGTTTTATCATGGTTTGAGTAAATTTCACTTGATGGATGGATGGATGAAATTATGGCTGTCAGTTTAACGCGTTAATTAGATTAATTAATTACACTGCAAATTAACGCGTTATAAAAATTTACGCAATTAATTATGAGTGGCGATTCAATGCGCACGCATTTTAAATATGGCGTGAGGCGAGCGAATCGCTGCCAGGGCCTTTGAACGGCAAGTTTATTTATAAAAACAACGAAGAAAAGAACACAGTGAGTTGGAGCTTTTGTCAAAAAGAATTTTCCGATCACCGAAGCTGCTCCAGCCTGACGGATCATTTGAATGATAAACACGTCCGGAGAAGTTCCATTGTTACCGGTGATAGAGCGAGTGTGAGCGCACTTCACCAAACCAACAAACTAACAAACCACCAAACCACCAAACCAACAAACCAATAAACCACCAAAACACCAAACCAACAAACCAACAAACCAACAAACCACATTGCAGAATTTGGGAAACGAATGAGCTAAGCGACCACAGAAATACTAACAAACTCAATCGCAAAGTGGGTTTCCTCTCTCTATCTCAATCTCTCTCTCACGAGATTAAAATGTGATTAATTAGATTAATTAATTTCAAATCCTGTAATTAATTAGATTATTTTTTTAATCGCCTGACAGCACTACTTGAAATATGAAAATACATCTTGTTTCGCCTCATGTAGGGTCCATCAAATGCTTTTCTCCATCGATATGTTATTGCTTTGTCTGGAACCTTTCTATCTCCCTGGAGACCACACCAGACCAAGTTACAGGTCAGACAGAGATCTGACAGAATGCCTGTTTTTAGATATTTTTGAGCTATAAAACCACCTGTAACTGAATAAATGTATGGCAGAGTGGTTTAATGTCACACTGTGGAATATTCCAGGTGGAGTGAATGACATCTCCATAGAAACAAGTAGGTGATGGACCACAAACGAAAATGTTACACAGTGAACCTTTAAGATAAGAAAAACAGCAACTCTTTGCACTTAAAATATACTCAACAAAAATATAAACGCAACACTTTTGTTTTTGCTCATGCCACCATTTGCCTCATGCAGTGCAACACATCTTCTTCGCATAGAGTTTATCAATTGTGGCCTGTGGAATGTTGGTCCACTCCTCTTCAATGGCTGTGCGAAGTTGCTGGATATTAGTGGGAGCTGGTACACGCTGTCGTATACGCCGGTCAAGCACATCCCAAACATGCTCAATGGGTGACATGTCCGGTGAGTATGCTGGCCATGCAAGAACTGGGACATTTTCAGCTTCCAAGAATTGTGTACAGATCCTTGCAACATGGGGCCATGCATTATCTTGCTGAAACATGAGGTGATGTTCATGGATGTATGGCACAACAATGGGCCTCAGGATCTCATCACGGTATCTCTGTGCATTCAAAATGCCATCAATAAAATGCACCTGTGTTCTTCGTCCATAACAGCCTTTGAAGAGGAGTGGACCAACATTCCACAGGCCACAATTGACAATCTGATAAACTCTATGCGAAGAAGATGTGTTGCACTGCATGAGGCAAATGGTGGTCACACCAGATACTGACTGGTTCTGAGTCCCCAGACCCCCAATAAAGCAAAAAAAAAAAATGCACATTTCGGGGTGGCCTTTTATTGTGGGCAGTCTGGGGCGCACCTGTGCACTGGTCATGATGTCGGATCGGCATCTTGATGTGGTGCACCTGTGAGGTGGGGTGGATTGTCTCGGCGGGGCAGAGGTGCTCGCTGTCACACATTTGGACAGATTTGTGAACAATGTTTGAGAGAAATGGTAGTGTTGTGTATCTGGAGTGAATTTTGGATCTTTGGGTCCATCTCAGGAAAAATGGGAGCAAAAACAAAAGTGTTGCGTTTATATTTTTGTTGAGTGTATGAACCAAAATAGAAAAAATCACACTTCTTCCATTCTTTTTTGGTAGATAATTTTACTTGTTAAGCTGAATCTAGCCAAATAATAAAATGTCTTGGTTTTTGCAGTGTTGTTCCCGGACAATGGAGCAGGGTTGGGAGGGTAACTTTAGAAATGTATTCTGGTACAGTTACTAGTTCCCCTTAAAATATGTATTCAGTAACGTAATCCAAGAACCAGAATATTAAAGTCATGTAGCTTGATTACTGTCAGTTACTTTTGGATGATTTAACACCAAATATCTGATAACAACAAGAAAACAATAACATTTTGTGCATTATAAAAGAAACTGAGGAAAGCTGATTTGAACAGTAGCTTATAGTTCTACAAGGAAAGTGCACAAGTCTTGACCACATAGTTCAGTTTATTAAGAAAAAAATCCCCTTGTCTTCTTTAAAAATAAAATAATACTGAAATTTCCACCCGCTAAATGCTTTCTTCTCGGTCGAAGCCATGTCAGTTGCGAGTTTGTTCCATAGTACTGCCATAGTGTGCGTGCATGTCTGTACGACAGTTTGTTCTGATTTCCCTCCATCTCCATCTTTAAATGAAAAAATGAAATAACATAAAATGCTTTCAAATTGTAATCCTGCTAAATAATCCCGATTTTCACTAAATGTACCTGTAATCTGAGTACGTCTTCTTTCCTTGTAACTGTGGCGGAATACAGTTACCTTTTTTTTGTATCCTTTTATACGGAAGTCGACAGACGCCATATTCATAAGAAGAAATATTTTTTCTTCGTTGTTATCCCGAGATAACGAGATAATTAATTCGTGATCTCGAGAAAACAAAACAGTTATTTCGAGATCTCGAGAAAATGAAACAATTATTCTGTGATCTCGAGAAAACAACGGAAATGTCTACCGCCACGTTGTGACAGGCTGACTTCGTGGCTATTTCTCATTCCGAATAGATGCGTTTTTGGTCATTAGAATGTCTGGAATAATAACCGATCAGCTGATAAGGCAATATTTTGATCAGGGGTTGACACAGAGGGAGATTGCATTACGTCTTTTAATTCAGGATAATGTCCTTGTGTTCTATCATCTGGGTGATGTTCTCCTCTGGGACCCCCTTCTCTCTTAAGGCATCATAAAAATGCCATTTCTATCTTTTACATTGTCCGTAGTTACATGTTCGTGTCGTCTTCCGAGATAAGAGTTTTGTTTTTCTCGATATCACGGAATAAGTTTTTGTTTTCTCGAGATCACAGAATAACAGTTTTGTTTTCTCGAGATCACGAATAAATTTTCTCGTTATTAAGGTGGAAAAAATTCATTACGAACATGGCCTCTGTCGGCTTCCGTACTTTTACTTAACGCCGTTCCTTGTATTCCGTTACTCCCCAAGCCTGCGATGGAGACAGATCGACCATAGCCGTGTAATGACCACAGAAAACACATGGTGAGAAGATGCTCGTCTTTATTAGCTGTCATCGAATGCACGTGCAAATAAATGGCTATTACCACACAGAGAGGGCGTGTGTGTGTGTGTGTTTACGGGTTAAGCGCAGGGGAGGGGTCCGCGGATGAAAAATTGTAAGTGGGCCAAATGCAGATATTGCGTAGGCTCTGTGTCGCGCTCCATTCGTCACTGTCCACCGGGCCGCCGTCATTAAGTGGCCTCGCTCACACTACAACTTAATTTCCTTAAGAGGACGAGACACCTGATTCAATTGCAAGCCCATTACGCATTAGCCCCCTCCTCCGCAGTCTGGGCTGCTCTAGGTCCACACGGCTCGGGACTCAAACACAGAAGCACGACGGCTCTATATTAAATGCGCCGGACGTGTGATTCATGTGTGCCTCGCGGTGTCCATCCCTCACTGTGGTCTGTGCTTATGCGGTGGAGCAGCTGGGCCGTTCGCGGTGTGGTTCGGGCTCTGGACATGGCATAGCACAGTTTAGAGGACAAAATACACCGCAATACTGTTACACTGTTATAGATTAGGGCCCTGCAACTCAATCTGAGACCACCACCAGTCACTTACTCATACAGAACATTTATAGGCCACAAAGCAGAGTGGGTGAAGTATGTTGGGCAAAACAACAGACTACAACTATTCATACTTTGCAGAGATATCATCAACATCAAGTAGAGGTGTGAAGCTAACTGAAAGCACTACTTAAAAGCTGTGTCACTCAAGTTAAGCTTAATCTGAGCTTTATTTTAACACTAATTTAAAAGGATAGTGCAGGTTAATCGGGAGATTAACACCGATTTATCCATGACAGCGTGATATGGTCCCAGTTCTCCTCCGGTAACGTAGCTCGTAAACGTAGTTTCGGTAAGTTTGTGGGTACATTTAATAAAGCTTGTTTTTCTTCTCAAAAAAAACATTTGTCCGAAAGGTAATATATTTGCGCGAAAAATCCAGCAGCGAATTTCGCATTTGCATATTTTCTTTCTAGATTCGTATCAATGCACCCACGTTAGCTCTATTAGCCTGTTCACTTGTAAACATCCGTTTACGGGGGATGTCGCCATACCGCATCCGCCGTACACATCCGCTAAAAGTTAACAGGCTAATACAGCTAATATGCGCGCAGTGATACGAATCGAGACGAAATATGCGAATGCGAAATACGCTGCTGGATTTTTCGCGGACAACTGTTTGGGACGCAAATATATCACCTTTCGGACAAATGTTTTGTTTTGAGAAGAAAAACAAGCTTTATTAAATGTACCCGCGAACTTACCGGAACTACGTTTACGAACTACGTTACCGGAGGAGAACCGGGACTAGAGCACGCTGTCATGGGTAAATCAGTGTTTATCTCAGGACACTGTTGAAGGGGAAGCCATACAGATTAACATAAAAAAAAAAAGCACTATCCCTTTAAGGGTGCACTGTGTAACTTTTTGGTTGGGGGTCCATCACCTCTTTGCTTCTATGTCATTGCTCTGCTTGGAATGTTCCACAGTGTGACATTAAACAGCTCTATTTTACATTTATTCAATTACAGGTGGTTTTACATCTCAAAAATACCAGAGGAACAGACATTCTGACTGTGAGTGAGGTCGCTTCTCCACAACTCTGACCTGTAACTTTGTCAGGTTTGGTCTCCATGCAGATAGAAACGTTTAATGCCATACTGTGAAACATTCCAGAAAAGCAATAACATCTCCATGGAGAAAAGCACCAGAAAAGTTACGCAATGCACTTTTAAACAATTACAGCCACAAGCTAGTTAGCCAGCTAGCCTGCTATTATGACGTACAACACATCATTTTGTTATAATTTGGACATTTTAAATCGCAATATCCATCTAAGACAATTTAATAAAAGAAATAAGTCTGCTACACAACAAAGAGTCGTGTAGGTGTCGGCGCCTTCTATGGATAGCGGCGCATCACAATCAAAAGTAATGGATTTTTTAGCATTTGTTTCAAAATAACTATGTGAAGCTGCCGAATTCTACAGGTATCACCGATTAAGAAGAAGAAGACATCCTTTATTTATCCCTGTAGGGAAATTATTTCTCTGCATTTGACCCATCCTTTTTTCAGGAGCAGTGGGCAGCTCATCTTTCAGGCGCCCGGGGGCCAGTACCGTGAAGGGTCTTGCCCAAGCACCTTGCCTGGAAGAATCCATGACTCATCGCTGTACCAGCGGATGAGTCTGGTAACGCTTGATCCACAGAATGCGCTGCTGTTGCACGTAGACAGACAGCTAACTGAACCAATCAGAGATTGCGCCATCTTGATTCAAAACTGAGGAGGAACTTCCGCTGCCTAAGAGTGACTTTGCGGGCAAAGGCGGGTGCACTGACGTCACCATCTTTGAACGAATCAGAATCGCGGAGTCCGTTTGTAACCGGAGGAGTGAGCGTGGATGGAGGGTGTCCAAATGGTATTGCGCTGTATTGGAAATACAGAGAGATATCATTTGGCTGGCCAGGTAACCAAGCACCCACACTGGCTTGCTCATTGCAAGGGGTCCCCCGGGTAAAAGTCAAGCCAGTGTGGGTCCTTGGGCACTTACTTTATTTTTTTACTCTACTTTGCATAAATAAATAAACATAACTTTAACTTAAACTAAACATAAACAAAACATAAACATAATTCCAGTTTACAAATTCAGTTTCTCCTTTACTGAGTCTTTCCCGAGTGGTAGTATGGGGTGGCCGATGTCCCTTTTTACCCGGGACAGTCCCAGTTTTGAGCCCTGTGTCCGCTGTCCCAGCAGATTTGTCCCTGCCGACAGTAAAGAGCGGCACAAACTCACCATTTGTTTGGGTAAAATACAGAAAAGCTGCTTAAAAATGACCAAAACACAAAGAAAATGTGATTATATTAAAAGAAAAATGAAATATCTTGGGCATCATGGCAGATGGTGATGATGATGATGATGATGATGATGATGTACAGACCCACAAGGACTCACACTGGCTTGCTCATTGCAAGGGGTCCCCCGGGTAAAAGTCAAGTGACTTACCAGTTGAGCTAACCAGCCGTTTTGTTTTTTCCTAAGAAGACAACCAGAAAAGATTATTGGATAATTGTTTTCTTCTTCCCACTCCTTTTTGGGCAAAATGTTTTGTTGTTGTTGTTGTTATTATTTCTGTTTATTGTTATTTCTGTTATTGCACTTTAAAATAATTTAAGTTGCTTACTTGCCAAAAATAAATAAATAATTAAATTTAAATTAAAAAAATAACAAAGTAATTTAGCTGTGGAAATGAAGTCTTGAAAATAATCGATTAAAGATTACTAAAACGTGCACGAATCACTCCAAATACAACTTCGAGAGGGTCAGTGAGAAGGGGAACAACTATAACATGATTAAAAGCTCTGAAAACTTGAATGACTCAAGAGGTGATTGGTTGAGTAGCAAAAGTAAAGGGGGGCTGTGATTGGCCGACAGCAGGAGACAAAGTTGACGCTTTACATAAAATTTTACAGCAATTTTTTCATACAAACTCACTCCAACCCAACCCTTAATTAATATGCCTCCAACAGCAGATTTCCCTTTGTTTCCCTTGTGAAGATTAATCATTTTATCATTCTTAATTACACGTGTCTGCTCTGTTATCAGAAAGCCCCATCTCCATTATTCATCTGCACTTGTGAACTCTTGTGAACGCTCCTCCGTCCTGTGTTTTGAAGATCACACGGTGTAAGATGTTTTTTGGGCAGGTGATCCTTCCATTGTCCATTTTGACTGCCGGTCTCCGTAGCTTACCGCTTACCCTTCACCTGTCAATCACACCGTAGCCGTGGAGACCATTTAGAAACAGGGTCTAACTGATTGTAGCTGTAATTTCGCTGTCATGGCTTTTATCGGCGAAGAGCAGGTTATGTTTGATTCCAGATGCTGAGACGAAAGCGCACGGAAAGCCTAGCGTAGTTCGCACTTCCTGTCAATTACGCCCCAAAAAAGTTCCTCTTTGAGCCGTCATTTTTGATCTCCCAAAGCTCCAAATAGAAAAGTGTGTAGTTCCGACAGGATGGGGTGAGTGGAATGAAGGAGTTATTCCAGAGTGGAGTAGATTAGCCCTAAACATGACCAGGAGACAGCTCAAATGTGGAAGTGCTAACAAGCAGTGGAAATTCTGTTGTTGTCAACTGTTTTATTCTGAAAATTAGAAACTACATATAGCGTTGAAGCTTGAAGATACAGGATAATAGCAGTAGTAGTATCATTGAAGAGATATAAGTATTAGTAGTTGGATTAGTTGTTGTAGTAGAGATGTATTTATGTATTCATGTCTTCCCCTGTATATTTTTTTGTGAGCATGAGCTCTGGGTAATGACCGAAAGGACAAGATCGCAGATGCAAGCGGCTGAAATGAGTTTCCTCCACAGAGGGGCTGGGCGCTCCCTCAGAGATAGGGTGAGGAGCTCAGTCACACGGGAGGGGCTCGGAGTAGAGCCGCTGCTTCTCCACGTCGAGAGGAGCAGCTGAGGTGGCTCGGGCGTCTGTTCTGGATGCCTTCCTCGTGAGGTGTTCCGGGCATGTCCCACCGGGAGGAGGCCCCGGGGAAGACCCAGGACCCGCTGGAGGGACTATGTCTCCCAGATGGCCTGGGAATGCCTTGGGGTCCCCCCGGAGGAGGTGGAGGAAGTGTCCGGGGTGAAGGAAGTCTGGGAGTCCGTGCTTAGACTGTTGCCCCCGCGACCCAACCCCGGATAAGCGGAAGAAAATGGATGGATGTATATTTTTTTCTTTGTAATCAGCCATATTTGTTTTGATACGGATGGACCATGCATGTCCCTGATTGGCTGATCCACCTGTCAAACACATCCATCAACTGCTGCACCTCTGGCCACGACTAAGATAAGATAAGATAAGACTTTATTGATCTCACACAGGAGAAATTTACTCGCCACAGTAGCTCCAGGACAATTGGACAGGAGGGAAAAAGTGCATGCAGGCAGGGAGGGGATAAAGTAAGTAATAAATAGTGCAAATAGTAATATGTAATAATAATAATAATAATGGAAAATAGTAATAATGATAATAGTAACAACAAGCATCAACATGAAAAGGAGGATATTGCATGTCTGGCCTATATGTTAGAATTATACAGTCTGATGGCGGTGGGGATGAAGGATCTGCGGTAGCGCTCCTTCTTGCACTGGGGGTGCCTCAGTCGGCTGCTAAAGGAGCTGCTCAGCTCCTCAATAGTCCGGTGCAGAGGGTGAGAGGTGTCGTCCTTAATGGACATGAATTTGGCCAGTACCCTCCTCTCAGCCACCTCCTCTACACGGTCCAGAGGACAGCCCAGGACAGAGCTGGCCCTCTTAACCAGCTTATTCAGTCTTTTTCTGTCCCGTTCTGTGCTGCTCGGGGCCCAGCAGACGACAGCATAGAGGAGAGCAGAGGCCACCACAGAGTCATAAAAAGTCTTGAGCAGAGGCCTGCTCACTCCAAAGGAACTCAGTCTCCTCAGGAGGTGGAGGCGACTTTGGCCCTTCTTGTACAGGGCGTCAGTGTTGTGGGACCAGTCCAGTTTATTGTTGAGGTGAACACCCAGGTACTTGAAACTGTCCACAGTCTCTATGTCCTGCCCCTGGATGTTCACCGGTGAGTGAGGTAGTGGTCTCCTCCTGAAGTCGATCACCAGCTCCTTTGTCTTACTAGTGTTAAGGCACAGGTGGTTGCGCCCACACCAGTCTACAAAGTCACTGATGACCGAGCGGTACTCCAGCTCGTTCCCCTCTGACTCCATCAAACTGATTAAGATTGCGGATGACACCACCCTCACCAGGCTCATCTCTGACGGCGATCAGTCTGCCTACAGGAGGGAGGTGGACCAGCTGGTGTCCTGGTGCAGCAGCAACAATCTGGATCTCAACCACCAGAAGACAGTGGAGATGATCGTGGACTTCAGGAAAGTCACAGCCCCCCTGCCTCCTCTTTCCCTGACAGACTCCCCCATCACCACAGTGGACTCCTTCCGGTTCCTGGGCACCTGCATCACACAGGACCTCAGGTGGGAGCCGACCATCAACTCCCTCATCAAGAAGGCCCAGCAGAGGTTGTACTTCCTGCGGCAGCTAAGAAAAGCCAAGCACTTCTCACACTTCTCACCCTGGACATGGACTATTTGAGCCACTTCCCTCTGGCAGGGGGCTATGCTCCATCGGGACCAGAACCTCTCGTCACAAGAACAATTTCTTTCCCTCTGCTGTTGGACTCATGAACAATTCATAACATCTGCACAAAGTTGGACACTTTATATCACCAGTCACTTTAATTAAGGCATGTTTGCACTACTGTTCTGATGCTGCTCCCCTGAACCTTTTTTTACTATATGATAGTTATATTCTACTTATTATTATTATTATTAGTAGTAGTAGTAGTAGTATTAGTAGTAGTATTAGTATTATTTAGTGTCTATATTCTAGTTATTATTATTATTATTTAGTGTTTTATGTTCGCACCTTATCACAGAGACAAGTTCCTACTCTGTGAATTGTGTTCACTTGACAATGGCAATAAAAGTCTTTTTGATTCTGATTCTGATTCTGATTCTGATCTGCAAACAGTGAGATTTGTCAGTGACTAATCGGGACTCCCTGGCTGTGTTTCATTTCTCTTTCCTCGCTTCCTCTCCTTGATTCTGCAGGAAAAGCATGAGGAAGTCCCGCCCACAGAGAAGAAAAGCCGAGGACAGAGGATATAAACTCCTCACTGAACCCGATTAAGTTTGATTCTTTTATCTGATGTCTGCCGCCTGAAGCCTCCCTCAGGTTTACTCCGTGGTTTTCTTTGGGACACACTTAATATAACACATTTGACTGACAGCTGAAAAATGGAACATTGAGGAGAGGAATCAAGGAGAAGGTTTATTTTCACCTTAGATTAACAGTTTGGTGCTTTTCTCATTGATTTAGCAGAAATGTGCACCGTTTTTCAGCCCCCTGTGTTATTTTATTTTTTTCCCCCTGATTGACCTGTCAGTCACTTTCTCCTGAAAATGTGGAGATTCACCTGTGATCAGACTCATATCTTTGTAAAGTATTGAAGAAGTGTGGATTTTGGATCCCAGGTAAGCCTTTTATGCCCTTAGGAGCCAAGTCTAACCCTCTACCTGTCAAAGCAAGCAGTAAAAGAGCATATCATTTTATACTGTACTGAACACCACATTGCTCCGTGTAAATGACTGCTACTTGTACATTTCTATCTGCCTCCATCTGGCGGGGTGTCCCAGGCGTGGGTGTCTCCGTCCCCCTGTCCTGTCCCCCTATCCCGTCCCCCTGTCCCTCTCCTGGAGCTTCAAACGCAAGAGGTCCCACGCAGTGTGTTTGAAGAGCCCAGTCACTCTCCCCTATGGGTGGTGCAGCGGCAGATGCTCCAACCACACGCCTCCACCTCATCTGCTCACGTAGGCCCACCACCGGCTTCTCTGCATTCAGCTACTGCAGCAAATTTGTCTGAAAGCAACGCGGGTAAACGTGGTGTAGTTTAGCAGTAATAAATAAATGGGGGCAGTACTGAATAAGTAAGAAGAAATCAAAATACAAGTAAACAAAATACTAAAATAATTAATATATGAGAGGGGACAAGATTAACAGCTTTAACTACTCTATTTGCAACAAGATGTGGAACAGAAAAGCACACAGTTTAGCACATTACATACAGTAACATTCTGGAAACTGTCTGTATAATTGTATAAAGGAAACGTTTAATAGTGTCGTATGGAACAGAAAAAGTTTAAATAACTCATTCCTCCAGAAGTGGTTCAGTGTTGAGAGGGTTTCAAGGGTGGTCATCTGGACAGTGTCTAGTAAAGTACAAAATTTAAAAAAGCATGTTGGTATTGCACACGTTTATGGTAATGTCAGCTCTCATTTGGCTTTCTATCACTGCATGCACATGGACGAGTGTAATCCGATTGCAAATGGGTTAGGATCGTATCGAATTCATGTGCACAGGTTAAGGATCGTATAGGGATTGGTTTCCCGAATCCGACTGGAACCCCTGGCTTAGGCTGATAGTAATCTGCTTGGTGCCGCCTTGTGCACGATATCAGATCGGACTGGCGTACTGTGAATGCGCGGGAATTTTCACCAGGGATTTCACCCGGAAGTGGCAGGAGGCGCCGACACCGTCATAAGTAGCGATTGTTGCCGTAAAAGTCAGACGAAATCATGGCTGCGAAGAAAGAATGCACAACACGTACACCAATGCTGCTCCATCAAACTCCTCGAGCGCCATCTTTGTATACCGCCACATAGTTTGTTGTGTTTTTATTGAGTAGCCATCACCCGGAAGTAGTTGGACTACAGCGCCACATAGCGTAGCGGAGCCGGCCAGGTCACTGACCATTATCCGATTACACGAGCTTCATGTGCACTGGGATCTAAGGACAGACCACCCGCCGAGTAACGGGATCGGATTTGGAGAAATCCAATCCGATCCTACCATGTGCACGCAGTGTATAACTTGTTTCAGACTTGTTTCTTTTATTAAGTCCATTAAATGAATATTGTGATTTAAAATGTTCAAATTATAACATAATGATCCACGGGTGTCATAGATTATAATTATACAGCAGGCACAAGCACAATAGGTCTTCTTTAAGAGTTTAAAAAAGTCTGTTTACTAGATACTGTTCACGTACAGATTCTGAAAAACAGGATTTGTTTCTGTACTGCACAGCCACAGCTTATACGTCCTGTTGTATTTTCCTCTGCTCAAAACATGGACAGTCTGTGGTGTTAGCTGTCATGCTTCTGTCTGTCTCCTGTTCATGAGCTTTCTCCAGCCTGGTGTATGTTTCAGTCTGGCCTTTAGCTTCCTGGGTGGCAGCGCTGCTCCCTGACCCTCGCTCTGTCTCCTCCACCTGCTCCACAGCCCTCACCTCCAACCACGAGTCTCTGCTGAATCCTCAATCTGTCTGCTGCCCTTTTTTCTCACACTGGATAATATTATCGTGTAACATACAATATACTGACATCCAAAATGGGGGAATTATAGTATGTTAGAGGCAAAGTTAAGGCATTTCTCTCTGTTTTTTTTATTTATTTTTTTATTGTTTTTAAGTAATTTCAAATGACTACTATAACATCTGTAACAACTATAACAACAATGATAGTGTAAATGTACGGAAGCCGACAGAGGCCATGTTCGTAATGATTATTTTCCACCTTAATAAAGAGAAAATTAACTTGAGATCTCGAGAAAACGACACAATTAATTTGTGATCTCCAGAAAACAAAACTGTTATTTCGAGATCCTGAGAAAACAAAGAGTTATTCCGTGATATCAAGAAAACAAAAAATTATTCCATGATCTCGAGAAAACGAGGATCTGCTTGGAGAGCAGAAAGGAACTCATTTGGATGACATTAAGCTAAGCCCTCGCCCATCACTGACATCACTGAGGTGTGGTGTTTCAGGGCAGGTCAGAGTTAGAAGGTACTTTGTTAAAATGGAAATGCTTTTATAACAAAACTCCATATAATCATTCAGTAATCAATAATACACAGGATAATATGTTATCACACACACACACACTCACTGGTTTCGTCCTGTTTTAGTCTTGGTTTAGTTCTGTTTAAGTCCTGATTTTGTCCTGTTTTAGTCCTGGTTTAGTCCTCTTTTAGTCCTGGTTTTGTCCTGTTTTAGTCCTGTTTTAGTCCTGGTTTAGTCCTGGTTTTGTCCTGTTTTAGTCCTGTTTTAGTCCTGGTTTAGTCCTGCTTTAGTCCTGCTTTAGTCCTGGTTTAGTCCTGTTTTAGTCCTGCTTTAGTCCTGCTTTAGTCCTGGTTTAGTCCTGTTTTAGTCCTGTTTTAGTCCTGGTTTAGTCCTGCTTTAGTCCTGGTTTAGTCCTGTTTTAGTCCTGTTTTAGTCCTGGTTTAGTCCTGCTTTAGTCCTGGTTTAGACCTGGTTTCGTCCTGTTTTAGTCCTGTTTTAGTCCCGTTTTAGTCCTGGTTTCTTCCTGTTTTAGTCCTGTTTTAGTCCTGTTTTAGTCCTGGTTTCTTCCTGTTTTAGTCCTGGTTTAGTCCTGCTTTAGTCCTGGTTTGGTCCTGTTTTGGTTCCTGTGCTGTATGTTCACGAGGCTCCACAGATGTGCAGCTCCGGCCTTTCACTTCCTGTGTGGCAGCGCTGGCTCTTTGACCTTCTCTCTCTGCCTCTCTCCACTCACCTCTGACATGCCTGTGAAAGACAAGTCTCTATTGAATTCTTTATCTCTTTCCTCCTCCCAATTCTTCCCGGGTCCCGGCATGTCTCTTCTCCTCTGCCTGTCCATCTCTTTTCCCCAGCCCGATCTCTCATGTCGAAGCAGGGTGAGGGAGTGTCTGCTATAAGAACACTGTTACACCTCACAGAGAGAAGAGCTGTCTGCTGCCATCATCACAGCCTCCTCCAGCACAAACTCCCCCTGTGGTCTTCATATCTGTCTGCTGCTCGCTGTGAGGAGAGCAAAATGACAATCAACAAACAGATGTGAAGGGGAGAAACCAGATCAAGTCTATTAGTATTTTAATTTTAGCACTAGTGGTACAGTAGTGTAAAAGAAATGTACGTACTTCATGCTAGCAGTTATCTGTGGTGTTTGAAAATGTATTTATATGAAATGTTGATTCTTTGGCTATAATATTCTACAAACTATAACATAAAACTAGGGCTGTCAGTTTAATGCATTAATTTGATTAATTAATTACACTGCAAATGAATGCACTATAAAAATTAACGCAATTAATTATGAGCGGCTATTCAATGCACATTTTAAATTTGGCGTGCGGCGAACAAATCGCTGCCAGGGCCTTTGAACGGCAAGTTTATTTATAAAAAGAACGAAGATGGGACGATCAACAAGAACACGGTGATTTGTAGCTTTTGTCAAAAAGAATTTTCTGATCACCGAAGCTGCTCCAGCCTGACGGATCAATTGAACGATAAACACGGCTGGACAAGTTCCATTGTTACCGGTGATAGAGCGAGCGTGAGCGCACTTCAACAAACCAACAAACCACCAAAACACCAAACCACATTTGCAGAATTTGGGAAACGAATGAGCAAAGTGGTCACTTGAAAACTGACAACTCAGTCACAAAGTGGGTTAGTTCATTCGCTCGCTCGATCGCTCACTCATTCACAATCTCTCTCTCACACTCTTAAAATGCGATTAATTAGATTAATTAATTACAAATCATGTAATTAATTAGATTATTTTTTTAATCACCTGACAGCACTACATAAATCTTATAAATCTCCATGGAGAAAATATGGTTTTAACTTTCTATTTCCATGGAATCATGAAGTTACACATTGTTGCTTTAAGCAATGTGGAACCAAGAGAACCAAGACAGTTTGCATTAATCAGAGCTGAAATTGAACCTCCAACCTTCATGTTATCTGTCTGTTTCACCTGATGTTGCTGTTGCCTAATACTTTAGTATACTACTGTAATATGTGTGAAGAATCCCTCAGTCGTCCAGGTGGAATCCACGGCAAAAGGAGAAATTAAATTTGTAAACTGGACAAAACAAACAGGCGTGTAGGGATGAATAGGGACTGTCAGCTAGACGCCAGAGAAACAAAAGACCGAAACCAATGAGATAGTTCCGGAAAGTAGTTAGCTAGGTAGCTCCTCCCTACAGCAAGATATAAGCAAGTGTCTTACCAGTATTCTTATTAGAGCTGACGAAGCCTCTCGGATGAGCGGCGAAACGTTTTCAACCAAATAAACTTTGTCCAGTTGACAAATTGAACTTCTCCTGTTATCAAACTGGACAAAAGTTTATTTGGTCGAATACGTTTCTCAGCTCATCCAAGCTGCTTCTTCAGTTCATAAAGTATAAAAAGACATCATCAGTGTGATAGAAATACAAAATATTGAATGAAAGGGAGCAGAAAGAAGAGTAATTCAAGAGAAATTCAAGATTTGGAACCTTTTACTGCACATATCAATTCTGCAGATCTGAACATCAAATTCACTTGTGATGATGCCAAGGACAACACATTGGCGTTCTTAGACTGTGCAGTAACGATAGGAGGAGACCGGCAACTCCAAGTAGAAGTCTTCAGGAAGCCCACACACACAGACCAATACCTGCTTTTTGATTCACCCAGCACAAACTGTGTATTATTCGGACATTACGACACAGGGCCCAAGTGGTTCCCACTAGCACAGAGGGTAAGGAGAAAGAAGAACAACATGTGCAGGAAGCCCTCTCTGTTTGTGGATATCCTAAATGGGCTGTCAACAAAACCAAGAGAGACAAGGACAAGAAACAAGATAACAGACTGGCCAGGACTGAAGAAACTGAGCTGTGAAACGTATTTGACCAAATAAACTTTTGTCCAGTTGGCAAATTGAATTTCTCCTTTTACCATAGTATATTATACTACTGTAAGTAAAACTAAAGTATACCTAATACTGTTTACCAGTTTATATGACACATTCTTTGCTTTACTTTTGTTTTTCAAACTCATTCATGAAAATAAATCATCGCATTCTGTGGGTTGATTAATCATGTGGCGCTGCTTCATCTCAGAACCTGAAATCTGCCACTGAGTCTTCATCCTTTCAAGACACAAAGCACTACAGGCTACGTTCAGACTGCAGGGCTTAAAGCTCAATTCTGATTTTTTTGTGAAATCCAATTTTTTTGCGACGTCGTTCACATTTCCAATTAAATGCGACTTGTATGTGATCTCCAGTGTGAACTTTAAACGCCCCAAAAGTGTCCCACATGCACCTTGGAGGACACGACGACATCACATGCAGCGAGCGTGCTCAGTGTTTACGGAAGTCGCCTAAACATGGACACTAGCATTGAGCACCTGGAGATTTTAAAGTTGCTGTCGTACCGGAGCCAGAACATGTACAACTTATTTGTTTTAAGGAAGAGATAGAGAAGGAGAAGGTTTTTGGCCTTGGCGTTTGGTGGGGCAGTGGCAACAACGTCCGCAGAAAGGAACGTGTTGGTGCAGAGTCACAGCCAAGAGTGGTGGGATTGCTACGTGCTTCGCCGCTTCACTGACACGGAGTTCATACACAATTTTCATATGACGAGAAGAAGGTTTGTGTACATTTGTGAGCGCCTACTTGTACCACTCTCGCTTGTTGATGGTCAGATGAATGTGACCTGGCTGGTCAGACTGAAGTTGCATGTCAATGGAACGGAAGCTTTATTTGTCATTGTAAACAACGAAAAGACTTGGAAATGGACGGGTCCATGGACCTTAAAGCAGCCAACATGGGGGCGCTAACGTCCCTCCTCTCTCCGATACGAGAACATAAACTGAATAGAAAATGCAGAAACAATCACAGTAGTCACAAACACATATGATGTAATACAGTGGAACGGTAAACACTGAGGTCTTTTTTTACTTGGAAATACATTAGAGGAGGGGGGGAAACGAGATGGAAAACAGAAAAATTATTTGACAAACTGAGGCGGCAGAGTATGTGAGAGGGCAGAGTGTTTTTATAAATACATGTCATCGTGTTCTAGCCAATTTATGTTATGTCCTTTTGATATCATGTGAGCCGCTGTTACCACAGCTGTGACCTTGGGACTGTTGAGTGCGAGAGAAGGGAGTGAAAAAGCAAAGGGTCCTGTAGTCGCAGAGATCGGATCAGTTTTAGGACCACATATCCTAGCGGCCTGGGTCACATTTGAAAAAATCGGATCTGTGTCGTTCAGACTGTCATTAAAAGATCAGATACAGGTCGCATAGGAGCGAAAAAATCAGATTTGGGTCACTTCAGGCTGCAGTCTGAATGTAGCCTTAGAGTGCATTATTCACCCTATTTGGGGGTAAGCTAACGTTGTTAAAAGTTCACACAAGTCCACACACATTCCACACGTTTTTCACATTTTCCCACTTCCCTTAGTCATTAAAAGCAGCACTAATGAACAGAACGCCGCACTTATAAAAACAGATACTTGTCGTGATGTTTGCGTTCAAATCCGCAGAGGGAAAAACATAAGTCTGTACCACTCTTCATTTGGAGCTGCAGTCCCCCTGGAGCCGGCTCTTAACCAGCACCATCATATTTCATTACCGCCTGTTTAACGCACTACATTCTTAATAAGCTCATTGTAACTTTGTGTGTGTTCTGCTCCTTTATGTTTCTGATCAAAAAGGGACCCGAGTGCAGGGGGGCGGTCTCTACACATGTAATCCTTGTCAATGAATTTAGGCAATCTTTTTTTTTTTTTAATGAATATTTCAACAGTGATTGCAGTGGGCTATCTCTTTACCGCTGCTCCCCGCGCTCCTCAGCCACTCACTCAGCTAATGATTTAATTAATAGCATTGTATCCACAGATGAAAAGCTTATATTTAATCGACAAAATGAAGAGAGCGGAGCAGAGAGAGGGGGGGCTGGGGAAGGGAAGGCATGCATGTCATCAAAAACATGCACATAGACATCGCACAGCCAAGGGACAGACTTAACTGCGAGTTAATAAAGGAATTTGGTTAGAATAAGTGTTCCCTAGGTCGGCATACTCGGACCAGACCATTTGGGATAATATCTCATTGCAATTTTAATGACAAGCACTGCACTTACATTTGAAATTTATGTTTTAATATTAGAATTCTGTTTAAAAACCTATTGTGTGCTTGTATCTGCTATAACAGCTTTGGAAAAGTCTGGAGTCTATAAACTATGGCAAAATTTCCCCCAAATTCCAAATAAAAATATTATCGTTTAGAGCATTTATTTGCAGAAAATGACAAATGGTGAAAATAACAAAAAGGATCCATGTTTTCAGAGCTCAAACAATGCAAAGAAACAAGATCAAATTCATTTGAAAACAACATAATACTAATGTTTACACTTAAGAAGAGTTCACAAATCAATATTTGGTGCAATAACCCTTATTTTTAATCACAGCTTTCATGTGTCTTGGCATGCTCTCCACAAGTCTTTCACATTGTTCTTGGGTCCTAGTTTAGACCTGGTTTATCCCTGGTTCAGTCCAGGCTTAGGCCTGATTTAATCCTAGTTTACTCCTGGTTCAGACCTGGTTTAGTCCTAGTTTAGACCTGGTTTAGTCTTGGTTCTGACCTGGTTTAGTTCAAGTCTTTCACATTGTTCTTGGGTGACTTTATTCAACTCCTGGTGCAAGAACTGAAGTAGCTCAGCTTTGTGTTTGTGTTGGAATTCAACAGACGCTGGAATGGAATGGCTGTAATACATGTAGAGATGCTGATTTAAAAAAAAAAACAAAAAAAAAATGCAGTGGTCTCTTAATTTTTTCCAGAGCTGTAGTTATAAGCTATGACACCTGTGGATTGTTATGCTATAATTTCGACATTTTAAATCGCAATATTCATCTAAAACAACTTAATAAAAGAAACAAGTTCTCTGTCTTCCATTTTAGAAAACTCTGGTGCCCAATGGGTGCTGTTATCACCGTAATCGTCATCACAGCAAAGAGCCGTGCAGCTGTTGGCACCTCTGATGGATGGAGCAGTTTGAGGTGACAGTGAAGAAGAATTGACAAAAAATATGCTCATGAACTGATAAACAAATACCAGAATCACAGATCTACAATTTATATGGACAATAAAACTGATAATAATAAGAATACTGAGATATTTTGTCTGTGGAGGAAATGATGGTACTTCAACAAATTTCATCTTTTGTAATTTGCTAATTGTGTCCATTTAAAAAGGGAATTTCGATGCATGCAGATAGAAAGGTTTAATACAGGAGTTTCGGGGCCAGATCCTCCAAGACCTTTAATCTGGCAATAGCTGATTTTCTATTAAGATATTCTAATTATATTAGAATTTTCTATTAAAATATTGGTCATTTTCTGCACCTCTTTTCTGTGCAGTTTAGCATAGCAGCGTCTCCAGCGCCTCTGTGCGTGGCCCCTCCCACCAGAGCAGCACAAATGAAGACTCGCCTCTTTCCAAACGCTCTTAAAGGACCATCGTTTTGACTGTCGACCGTGACACCCTCATCAGCAAAATGTCAAAAATGAGAAAAGTGGATGCCGAGTGCAGGATTTTCCAAGAAAAATTGACTAATTCCTATTTGTTCACGGAGGTGAATGGGAAACCTGTGTGTTTGTGTTGAAATTGCATTTTTCTTAAAGTTTCAGGTTGTTCATAATATTATAATATTTTGTAAAAGAAAGAGTTCATCAAATAAAAAAACACTTCTGTAAGAGATTTACGTTTCTCTGCACAAATATTTGGAGTTATTGCTATTTTTGGGGTATATCTGCCATGAGTTTTCTGATCCGGCCCCTTTGGCATCAAAGTAGGTTGGATATTTGCCTGGTTTACACCAGACCATATCACAAGTGATATATGGTCTGGGAGCCACCTTCAAAATATCTCGTAGTGGAGGTGTGGTTTACGATCGCCAACGGCCGTTAATTGAGCGTTACGAGTGTCTATCATTTAGCGTATACGTAGTCCATAGCCAATCATGTCAGTTGTCAGTTCAAACTACAAGCTTCCGTTTGTCACGTAGTACGCGTCACCGTCTTTCCACCCCTCCCCGCTCTCTGATTGGCTCCCAGAATTGGGAGAGCTCGCTTGCCATAGTCACCAGGCTGTCTTTCAGATCGGAACAAACGAAAGACAGCCTGGGATTTCCCAGGTTAGTTGGATATGGCCCCCGGACCAAAATGAGTTTGACACCCCTGGTTTAATACCATACTGTGGAACATTCCAGACAAAACAAAAAGATATCTGTGGAGAAAAGCATTTGACGGACCCTCCACCAGAAAAGTTACACAGTGCACCTTAAACATTCACATTTTAAACAAATGAAATATGCTCATGAACTGACAAACTAATAGAATCACAGATCTAAATTTTATATGGACAATAAGACTGATAATAATAATAAGAATAATACGATATTTTGTCTGTGGAGAATATTATGGTGCTTCAACAAATTTCATCTTTTGTAATTTGCTAATTGTGTCCATTCAAAAAGGGAATTTCGATTCAGTTCTTATTAATCTTCCAGCCCCAACACATGCCAAGACACAACCCCACGAAGAGAGCCAAACTCGGGCTTACATACCTGAGAGTCTCCCCTGGTAACTGTGGATGCCATATGTCAGATCACCGGAGACCTGGCACCAACCATGTCTAGCCTTTTTTTGTTTTTAGCTGTGTTTCTGTATTTGCTTCTTGAATAATTCATGACAAGATTTAGGGGATTTGGGAATTTTAAAATACAGTTGCATATGGTGTAAAATAACTGCCAGAACAATAAAGACTCACTGTGTTTGTTAATTATTTTATGTTAGTTAAAAAAGATTTGTTACTTCAGGAATGTCTGAGAGACTGTTGTATGTGTGTGTTTATTTTCATTAAATGTTTTGGGACTTTGGTTTTACAACTTATCATTTTAAATGGCTGGATTTCTCATTACAAGCAAACTTACCTGGAGTTGTGTTTTGTTTCATTCACTTATGCACTTAACTCCTGCATATTTAGACTGAGTTCTTCCCTCAAACAGAAAACACTTGTGATGTCATGTGGTAATACAGAAAGTGCTCCACTGTGTTTTTAAACAATAGAATAATTTGGATAATTTCAGACCTGGAATTGCCAATCTCTTCTGAACTAAAGCTAAAAGGCAGCTGTTCACTCGAAAACTACCGCTTTGTGACATTACAAGGTGAACATTTTGAGCTTTGGAGATGTAGACATAATAATAAAGGGTGACTCAAACGACAGGAGCTGGAGTACAGGACGCTGATCGCAAATTTTGTGGAGTGGTCCCAAGCAAACCATCTGCTCCTGAACTTGGGCAAGACCAAGGAACTGGTGACTGACTTCAGGAGGAAGAGGACACCAGTGGAGCCCATCACCATCCAGGGTCATGACGTGGAAATAGTGGACTGCTACAAGGACAACTGGAGGGACAACTGTAATGCTGTGTACAAGAAGAGCATGAGCAGACTCTACTTCCTGAGGAAGCTCAGTTCTTTCAATGTGTGAAGTAAGTTACTGGAGATCTTCTACCAGTCTGTGGAGGCCAGCGCCCTGGACTCTGCTGTAGTCTGCTGGGGGAGCAGCACCAGTTAAAGAGACATCGGACGGATTGACAAACTGATCCGTAAAGCTGGTCACGTGATCGGCTGTGAGCTGGAGACATTTGTCACAGTGAGGGACAGGAGGACACTGGACAAACTGCTCTCCATCATGGACACTCCTGCTCACCCACTGCACCAGACCATAGAGGGACAGAGGAGATAATACTCCCTACAACTGTACAACAACTCACTTTTTTGTAACAGATAAACTTATATCCAGTCAGTCATCATATCATTGTTGCACTGTCTTTCTTGTCTTCTGTAAACAGCTGTGATTTTATATTTTATTTTGACTTTTACATACACACTTATATAATTACCATATTTTCCGCACTATAAGACGCATCGGATTATAAGGCGCACCTTCAATGAATGGCCTATTTTAAAACTGTTTTCATATATAGGGTGCACCGCATTATAAGGAGCATAGAATAGAAGCTACAGTAGTGGCTGACTACGGTAGCCATCATTAACCAATACTGATCCATCGGATTATAAGGCGCACTGTCGGCTTTTGAGAAAATTGAAGGCTTTTAGGTGCGCCTTATAGTGCGGAAAAATACAGTATGCTTTATTTGACACCTGCTGTTTGCTCTCCTTTTTTGCTACTTATTTAGAATTTATTATATCCATCCATCCATCCATCTTCTTCCGCTTTTCCATTTCTGGGTCGCAGGGGCAGTAGTCCAAGCAGATCTGCTGCCCAAACACAATGCACCAGCCCCCATGAATCCTCCATTTATTTTTTACTCATTCTTATTATACAGCTGTGGAAAATTAAGAGACCACTGCATTTTTTTGTGAAATCAGCATCTCTACATGTATTGCAGCCATTCCATTCCAGCGTCTGTTGAATTCCAACACAAACACAAAGCTGAGCTACTTCAGTTCTTGCACCAGGAGTGGAATAAAGTCACCCAAGAACAATGTGAAAGACTTGTGGAGAGCATGCCAAGACGCATGAAAGCTGTGATTAAAAATAAGGGTTATTGCACCAAATATTGATTTCTGAACTCTTCTTAAGTGTAAACATTAGTATTATGTTGTTTTAAAATGAATTTGATCTTGTTTCTTTGCATTGTTTGAGCTCTGAAAACATGGATCTTTTTTGTTATTTTTCTGCAAATAAATGCTCTAAACGATAATATTTTATTTGGAATATGGGGGAAATGTTGTCAGTAGTTTATAGACTCAAACAAAAATGTTCCTTTTGCCCAAACACAAACCTATAAGTAGTAAAATCAGAAAAACGGATAATTTTGCAGTGGTCTCTTTTTTTTTTTTTTTCCAGAGCTGTATTATGATACTGTGTCCAAATAATTTCTCTTGTGGATTAATAAAGTTTGTCTAAGTCTAAGTAACATTATAATATGTCTTATATGAAATTTGCGTAATATGGGATCTTTAAGATTAAAATGAATTGATCGTTTTAGACATTGTTTACAAAATTTTACATTTTTCCCTTCTTTAAATTACAACATCATGATCTTTAGCTCCTTTCCATACATTATCCTATGTGAGAACAGAACCCGCCAGTGCATGTGTGTAGAGCTAAGCAGGGGCAGCCCTCGGTCCGTCGGCCATCATTTATTGATAAAGGCCCGTGAAAATGCGCGGTAAAAAAAAAAAAAAGAAGAAGAAAAAAACCTAATGAAATTATCAGCGTTGTTGAATAAATGATGAATGGGAATAAGAAAAGGCTGGGCTCTCGGTGGAGCTGGAGAGGAGCGCCGCGCTTCATTAGCCATGCAGTCTCATCACAGACGCTTTTGGAGCAGCACACTCTGGGGCTAACCACTCCACCGCTACACCGCCAGGACCTGCCACTGGATCACATTCAACAAAACTGTACTTTTTTCTTATTATTTTTTTTTTTTCCCCCTTACGACTTCACCTGCCACGCCGGAAAACGCTTTCAAATGACGTCAACGACAACTCTTTGACGGATCGTTTCGGATAGTTCTCGGAGATGAGGGGATGTGGTCACCTAGCGCGCTTTCCAATACTCAATTTTGTATTCTTTTTTTTTTTGTACTTAACTCCCTTCTGACCGGCTCTCCGCGGATCACGATTCTTCACATGCAAATGATATGGAAAGGTTTAGATCCTCCACCCCTCCTCCTTCTTCTCCTCCTCCTCTTTTTCTTCTTCGTTCTTGCCTCTCTCTGGTTGTGGAGGTCCCTGGGTGGAGCGGGATGGAGGTATGGGGTCTCATTAGGAGAGAGGAGGCCGGGGCAGTGGGGCTTTACTCCCGGACAGAGATTATTCCATCGGATGTACTGGAGGATCATCGCAGCCTTCACACCTGATTAGAGCTAAAGACGAAAAGTTCACAGCCTTATTTAACCCTTCTCGTGTGTTTAAAGGTCCGATATTCTGTGAAAATGACTCTTGTGAGCTTTAAGTCATGTTATAATGTTGTTACCTCATCAAAAACAGACCTAGAGTTGTTTTTTTGTTTTGTGATGTCATGAAGTAGTTTTCAAGTTAACAGCTGGGTCATTCTCCAACTATCAAAGAATTTGTGTCTCAGGCAGAAATAAGAAAAACAAAAACACGTTTGTCATTTTTTATTCATGCTGCACTTACTAGACACAAAGACGAACTTACAAGAAAATTTATGATAGATAAATTACTATTTTTATTATATAAAATATGGTTTTATATTGAGTGTTTTTGCTATATGTCCTTTGTCCCTTGTCCAGGTTTTGGACTCTCAGTCCCTCATAAGACTGAAATTAAATTTGATTCAACAGTAACTTTATTGACAAATGCCACAGAAATTCCTTATTTTAATGAAAAATATCATGTGCTTGAAAGATATATTAGTATTTTATTTATTTTTCATAAAAAGAACACCAGTCCCTAGGGATCACTGTCATTTCCACCACAAAATGTAACTTTGAACTTTTTTTTAAACCTTTGTCTCCTTGAAGCACATCAGTTGTGATGTGACAGGAGCTCATGTTAGCATAGCAGCGTTAGCTCCATGGAAGGAAGGGAAACAAGAACAAAATCAAGGTGAAGTTTTGCAAAACCAAGAGTAGGTTTATTGGTCGTCATTTCCAAACACCTCATATTTCCTTTGAATGTACAAATAATGAGAAAAATACCATTTTATATTGTGTATTTTGAGTATATTTTATGCTAACTCTAAAACAGAGATTAGCATGCTAATATGTCATGAGATTTTAAAAGAAATGCTAAACATTGTCATTTCCACAACAGTCATTTCCATCACTTTATTTGTTATTGTTTATTATTATTTATTTAATATTTATGTCATTTCATCACAAACACTATCAGTTAATGTTTCTACACATTGTGATGAAGAAAAACAAATCAAAATATTTCTAAAAAATATGTGTTGGATTTTCTGAAAAATATCATGACCAAATTTGACTGTAGTTGGAGAATCACCCAGCTTTTTTGTTTTGCCTTTTGATCAGAAAAGACTGGCAAATCCAGGGCTGAAATGATATATATTATTCTAGTGAAGTGGAATAGAGTTTAAAAACACAGTGGAGCACTTCCTGTATTACCACATGACATCACAAGGTGGAACAGAGTGTTTTATTTTTGAGAGAAGAACTAAATATGCAGGTTTGTGTGTTAAAAGTGTGAATGAAACAACTCCAGGTTTGTTTTTTGTTGAGGAAACATTAGAAAATAGATAATAAATATAGAGATATAAATATAGAGCCTTTAGCGGACTGTGCTTCGATAATTTAACAATTTCACTTTAATTTCATTTAAATAATTTAAACCACAGGTATTCAATCTAAATTATTTGAATGTGCTGTCAGTTTGGTGTACGCTGATTCTTGAATGTTGACCACAAGTGTCATAAGGTTTTGTTTACCTGTAGGGGGAGTCAATTTGTAATTATAATTTTTGCAAAGAATATGCATTCCTTTTGTTTATTTTGTAATCAAGTCATCAGGTTAATTGCACGTTAAATTACACCAGTGAAAAGTTTGGACACGCCGTTTTATTAAATATTTTTTCTTTATGTTTTCTATGTTTTCAAAATGTTCTGTTCGTACCTTGTGACGTCATGAAGCGGTAGTTTTTAGCGATTCTTTTCCTTTAGTTCAGTCGAGATGGGCAATTCCAGGGCTGTACTTACCAAAATTCTTGAAGCAAAAGTTTGGAGGTTTGGAGTTTAAAAACGCAGTGGAGGTGAAATACACAAGATTTGTGTGTAAATGTGTAAATGTGAATGAATCAAACAAAACACAGCTCCGTGTTTTTGATGAGGAAACATTATAACGTCATCAAAAAACTGTAATATGAGCCTTTTGAAATGAACTAAAACAGTAAAAATCAGGTACGGCTCCTTTAATAATGTTCTTTGCTCATGATTTACTGGCTAATTAAGATATTGTCATTATAAAGTGGCACCAAAGATCGTTAAAATCATATATAATATCTTAATATTAAAAAGGTCAAACCAAGAACTGTCAAGTCATTGAGTGAAGACAAAATTATGTATCTAAATCTATGTATTTTCATTGTACGTACATGTAGAAGAGATCAAATATATGAAGCCAGATATTTTATTTATTTATTTATTTATTTTTTAATAGGGACAGTGCATATTAATGAACATCTGCAGCATTGCAGTGTAAATACGCCAGATTATAGCAAGAATGCTAATTTCCATCTGCAGTCCCTAGGCAGGTGACAGCAGAGCAAAAACAATAAAAACAATGACAACTGACAATAACACCAACATTAAAACATTCATTCATCTTCTTCCGCTTTTTCCATTTCCTGGGTCACGGGGGCAGCAGTCCAAGCAGTGTTCCGCTGCCCAGAACACAATGCACCAGCCCTCATGTATCCTCCCGCGGGTGGTGGGTCCACAGGAGGACGGCTCACGTCACAACGGGCTTTGATTTATCTTCTGCCATGGGGGGTACCAGTGTCCGCAGACACTGGGGGCAAGGTGGGGTTAAGTGTCTTGCCCAAGGACACAACGGCAGCGCTCATCTGTGGGAGCTGGGATCACACGCGGTCCACCCGTCAAGAGCGGGATTCGAACCGCCAACTGCCGCCCCAACATTAAAACATTAAAACATTAAATATATGGAATAATAGCAAAGAAAAAGTAGTTCTAAAACTCTCCTAAATAGTTTTAATACTTTATATTCATATTCTTCAAGTATCCACCCTTTGCTTTGTGCTGCAAACCCTTGGCTTTCTCTCTGAGCTTCGTGGTGAAGTCTCCTGAAATGGTTTTCACTTCACAGCTGTGTCTTGTGTCAAAAAATGCAAAAACTGCAAATCAGTGTCCAAAGCAAACTATTTTTTAACAGTCTAAAACCTAAAACAAGTTTTTTTTAAGGCACATTTAATTTTCACTTATGATTTTGATTTAGTGAGAATCTACAATATAAACAATCATGGAAATAAAGAAGAAACCTTAACGAAAAAGGCAAAAGGAGAAATTCAATTTGTCAACTGGACAAAAGTTTATTTTTATAGTTTTTAATATAGTTAAGTTCAGTTTTTTTATATTTAAGTTGATTTTTATAGTTAAGTTTTATAAACCTTTGTCCAGTTGACAAATTGAATTTCTCCTTTTGCCCCTTGGATTCTACCTGGACGACTGCGGGATTCTGCACACAGCATAAATGAAAAAGTGTGTCCAAATGTGTGTAGAATCCCTCAGTCGTTCAGGTAGAATCCAAGACAAAAGGAGAAATTCAATTTGTCAACTGGACAAAAGTTTATTTGGTTGAATTTGTTTCGCAGTTATTTTGTCCAGTTGACAAATTGAATTTCTCCTTTTGCCAGTGTGTCCAAATGTAATTATGATTCAAAAGATAGTACATTTTCAAATTTTATAGTATTTTTAACTGTAAACTGTGCTTGTGGAATGTGCTGTGACTTTTTTTTTTTTTTGCACAATTTTATTTTAAAGGTCCCTTGGTATGAAATTTTCACTTTCTGAGGTTTTTGAACGTTAATGTGAGCTCCCCTACCCTGTTTAGGCCCCCCCCCCCCCCCCCCCCCATGGTTAAAAGTTGTGAAATGTCTAAACTGAGCATTTGTGATCCTTTTCTGCGTTACAAAAAATCGGAGCTCAAACGGGCGATTTTGAACAAGGCACCTTATTGACGTCAGATAGAAAAAAGAAATGCAAATGCAGTTCCACCCCCGTCTGTCTGTACTCAGCGTCTCTGTAAATCACGCCCAGAGAGTTTGGACTGCGAATGCGCTAGGCAATGCGAAATGCGTTTTTTTATTTGCCTGGAGGCACGTCCGAGTGTTTCTAGGCTCGGAAGTCCTTTATCTGAGCCTCTCGACCTTTGAACAGCAGTGGTTTAATTTTATTTTATGTGGAAATGTGTTTATTTTTCAATGGAACGCTTCAAATCTCTCCCCCCGTGCAAAAACACGGAAATGGATCAGCTGTGGGCTCAGAGCTGAAAGTGGAGTTTGGCCACGCCCCCACCCTCTACTATTGGCCAGCTCTTTTCTCCTCATTGCATTCAAGCAACAAGGCCCATTATGGAGTGTTCCAGAGAGAGAAAAAATACTGTTTCTCATGCAGTGAGTGTTGACTTTAAAGTAGGATTCATTTACAGTATTAGGGAACCATTAAGGAGCCATATAAAAGCATCAAGAAGTACCATGTCATGGGATCTTTAAGCTTTTTGCACTTTTTTTATTTGATTTTTTTTCTATACTATGTAAATATCCTACTTAAATGTCAATTATGCTCTCATTGTGACTGTGTATAATGTATGTGAAGAATCCCTCAGTCGTCCAGGTAGAATCCACAACAAAAGGAGAAATTCAATTTGTCAACTGGACAAAAGTTTATTTGGTCGAATATGTTTCTCTGCTTCTTCAGTTCTGGTCAGATGCTGGTGGACACTGCCTATATCTGCCTGAAGGGGGCGCTAACTACAATGAAACTACCACACCTACTTGTTTACAGTTTGTGTCTAGGGGCTTGTTTAGCATAGTCTTACCTTCGCTGGTATGTGCTTTTCTGGTTGGTTGGCTGGTTGGTTGGCTGGTTAGCTCAACTGGTAAGTCATGGACTTTCCCCCTGGGGGTTGTGGGTTCAAATCCCCCCCAGGCAATGAGCCAACCAGTGTGGGTCCTTGGGCAAGACCCTTCACGGTACTGCCCCCCGGGTGCCGAAAAAGATGGCTGCTCACTGCTCCTGAAAAGGATGGGTCAAATGCAGAAGTCAAATTTCTCCCGTGTGTCATTGTGTGTGACCAATAAAGGCTTAAGCCTAAGCCTAAGCTTCTTACCATTGCTGGTACTAGTATTCAGGTCCTGGATCTTTAACTCTATGGTTACTTGTTATCATGGGAAAATGGAAGTGATTTTTCTTTTCTTACGTTAAAATGTATAGATGAGTAATGGGGGTCGGTTAAATAAGTTTTCTTCCCTCCACTCTGATTGTTCTTTTGTATATTTGCGCTACCTTTTTCATTTGACTTTGACATTGTACATCTTGAGAATCTTGAAAAATAAACAAATATTCCAAGAAAAAAGGGCCATAATGGGTGTTTTCCTCTGGACCTGACCTCTCTGCCCTATTGTTTTCTTTGTTTGTTTTGATTTAGGTTTGAAGATAGAGTTATAGATGGGAGACAAATGATGTCTGAGCCCTCCATTTCTGTTCAAGGAAGGATTCTCTTTCTTGACAAAAAATAGCCTCTTTAACTTTAACTCCTCAAACTTTTGCAATGTATAATGTAAACTGTACATGTGAATAGTGACAATATTCATTTCAAATATTGACTCTGTTCATTTCTTTTCTTTATTTTATGAGCAATTAATAACACTCAACGTGACTCTTTCCATAACTGATTTCTAATTTCTATTTCCAGTCTTGATCCCTTTGAGCCCCCTAATGCTTATTCAAGTGTATTATTTGTCACGTTATTGTGTTATTATTAAGAGATTGTGTTTGTGAGGGGTTTATTCTCCTCGTTCTCGTGTGTCGGAGTGACCCAGGGCGCTCCGAGAGACGCTCTCCCAGCAGCTCTGCTTTCCATGCAAATCTCATCTGGCCCTTATTCAATTATTTAATAACAACACCGCCACTATCATTAAAACAAATTGTCCGTGTCAGCCACAGGTCACAGGTGTAACGCCGTCGCCGCCGTTTGAAGTCCAGACTCCGCCCCCCTCAGCCCCCCCTCCCCTTCCTGTTTTTACTCCGTCTTATGAATTGGCTGAATTGATCCTCATACAAATTAGGGCCCCCGCGTTCAAAGGCCCCCCATCAATACATTGACTCCTTTTATGAGGGTCATCAAACAGCCATTACGGGTCCGGCGAGGGGAGGGGCCGCCCAGAGTGACTGATGAGGCGGGCGGGGAGGGCGGGGAGGGAGGGGGAGGCCACGGGGCTCGTCTGGAGGAGAGGGCGGGGGGGGGGTATTGACGTCCGCCCTCATTAGACCCGAGTGAGTGTGTTTAGAGAGCGCCAGAGCGACGCCGTTTACACGTGTTGTCTGAGCGCTTTGATAATAAACGTAATTAATAAATGGAATAATGAGTCAATGAGTGTTTTTTTTTTTTTTTTTCCCTTTTCACACTGGTGCTACTCTATTTGGTAAAGGATTGAATTACACAGATACAGACCCAATTCTCAAGGGCTTAAACTGCACTTATTACATCTTAAAGGCCACATTATAACATAGTATTCATTAAGTTATTACATGTAAATAACATTATTCACTACTTAATCTGGTAAAAAATGTAAATGAAAACTGCTTAACTGCTAACACATAACTTATTCTTTATTCTTTCTTTATTCTTTTTTATTTAAAAGGGACAGTGCATATTCATGAATATACAGCTTTGGAAAAAAATAAGAGACCTCTGCATTTTTTTCTGAAATCAGCATCTCTACATGTATTACAGCCATTCCATTCCAGCGTCTGTTGAATTCCAACACAAACACAAAGCTGAGCTACTTCAGTTCTTGCACCAGGAGTGGAATAAAGTCACCCAAGAACAATGTGAAAGACTTGTGGAGAGCATGCCAAGACGCATGAAATCTGTGATTAAAAAAAAGGGTTATTGCACCAAATATTGATTTGTGAACACTTCTTAAGTGTAAACATTAGTATTATGTTGTTTTAAAATGAATTTGATCTTGTTTCTTTGCATTGTTTGAGGTCTGAAAACATGGATCTTTTTGTTATTTTGACCATTTGTCATTTTCTGCAAATAAATGCTCTAAACGATAATATTTTTATTTGGAATTTGGGGGAAATGTTGTCAGTAGTTTATAGACTCAAACAAAAATGTTCCTTTTGCCCAAACACACACCTATAAGTAGTAAAATCAGTAGTCAATGTCAGTGGCCATTATTTAGAGGTTTTGTTTTGAAAGTGCTAAATTTGCCAGAAACAAATCTCCCTTTGCTCTTTGTGCTAAATCACCCCCCTTCAGAGCGTCATCCCACTAATGAAACTACCGCACGTCGCATCAGGTTTGTCAAGATGCTTTGTACAGTTTTTGAATCATGTTTTTGTGTATTTATGGATGAGCTTTAAGTCATGTTATAATGTTACTTCCTCAAAAACATACTGGAGTTGTGTTTTGTTTCATTCACACATGTTTGAGTCATATCAAGAAGTGGCGTCATGAAGCGGTAGTTTTTAAGTTAACAGCCATCCTTTTTCCTTTAGTTCAGCCGAGATGGGCAATTCCTGGACTGTAATTATCAAAATTCTTGTAGTAAAGGTCTGTATGGAGTTTAAAAACACAGTGGAGGTGAAATACACAAGGTTTGTGTGTAAACGTGTAAATCACTGCGTGCACATGGACGAGTGTAATCTGATTGCAAACGGATTGGGATCGTATTGGATTCATGTGCACAGGTTAAGGATCGTATAGGGATTGGTTTCTTAAATCCAATTGAAACCCCTGGCTTAGGCCGATAGTAATCCGCTTGGTGCCGCCTTGTGCACGATATTGGATCGGATTGGCGTACTGCGCATGCGCGGGAATTTTTGCCAGGGATTTCACCTGGAAGTGGCAGGAGGCGCCGACGCCGTCATAAATAGCGATTGTTGCCGGAAAAGTCAGAGGAAATCATGGCTGCGAAGAAAGAATGCATAACACGTACACCAATGCTGCTCCGTCAAACTCCTCGAGCACCATCTTTGTATACCGCCACATAGTTTGTTGTGTTTTTATTGAGTAGCCATCACCCGGAAGTAGTCAAAAAAGAGAATCCTTCTCTGAACAGAAATGGTGGAGTAAGACATAATTTGCATCCCATCTACAATTCCATTATTAAGCCTAGATCAAACAAACAGGGAAACAATAGGGTTAGCCAGGTCAGGGCCAGAGGTGTGAAAAACAGGCGTGTAGGGATGAATAGGGACTGTCAGCTAGACGCCAGAGAAACAAAAGACCGAAACCAATGAGATAGTTCCGGAAAGTAGTTAGCTAGGTAGCTCCTCCCTACAGCAAGATATAAGCAAGTGTCTTACCAGTATTCTTATTAGAGCTGACGAAGCCTCTCGGATGAGCGGCGAAACGTTTTCAACCAAACAAACTTTGTCCAGTTGACAAATTGAACTTCTCCTGTTATCATGGATTCTACCTGGACGACTGAGGGACTTTTCACGTAGTTGGACTACAGCACCACATAGCGTATCGGAGCCGGCCAGGTCGCTGACCATTATCCGATTACACAAGCTTCATGTGCACTGGGATCTAAGGACAAACCACCCGCCGAGTAACGGGATCGGATTTGGAGAAATCCAATCCGATCCTACCATGTGCACGCAGTGACTGTGAATGAATTAAACAAAACACAGCTCTATGGGTTGTTTTTTTTACGAGGAAACATTATAACATCATCAAAAACTGTAATATGAGCCTTTTAAAATGAACCAATTCTGTTTTTCACATTTTTAAAACAGTAAAAATCAGGTACAGCTCCTTTAATAAAGCATAAATTAAACCTTTGCTAATGATTTACTGGGGCTAATTAAGATATTGTCATTATAAAGTGGCACCAAAGATCGTTAAAATCATATATAAAATCTCCTTAATATTAAAAAGGTCAAACCAAGAACTGTCAAGTCACTGAGTGAAGACAAAATTACTCCATTTTTAATAACTTCACTTTAGTTCACTCCCCATTACAGTAAAACCACATTATTAACTATTCCATGAAGGCAACATTAGTGTTTTTCATATGGGCCTCGGTAATATCCGCAGTAAGAATGTCATCTTTTATGAAATCTGGCTTCAAATTTTCTCTGACTTTCCAACCCTAATTCCCAGTCTCTCCCCTTACAAAGCACCCTCCACAGGACTCGAGCGGAATGTTCTAGTGGCTCCCTGATGGTACCTTCTTCAACCAAGACATCAAAATCCCCTTCTCCTCCTCCTACTACACCGCAAAAAGTAGATTCTAACATTCTGAGTTAAAATTGCTTGAATTTAAAAAAAAGTTTTATCTCGATTTGAGTAAATTTCTCTTGACAAGTGACAATGAGCTACGAATGGAACAAGACTTTTTGGACTAAAGGGAAATATAACTTTTAGATTTGTGGTCCGTCGCCTGCTTGTTTCTATGGATATGTCATTGCACTGACTTGAATGTTCCACGGTATGATATTAAACACTTCTACTTTACATTTATTTAATTACAGGTGGTTTTATTGCTCAAAAATACCTAGAAAAACAGCCACTTCACAAGAGGATGTACCAACGCAGACGAGAGGGCCAGAGTGGACCTCAATCTGCTGTACATCTCCACCTAAAAGGACCTCGGTCTGCTGTACATCTCCACCTAAAAGGACCTCAGTCTGCCGTACACCTCCACCTAAAAGGACCTCAGTCTGCCGTACATCTCCACCACAGGCCACTCCTTTGAGGACAGTGAGGTCCAGATCTTGGCCAGAGAAAAGAACTGGTTTGAGAGGAGGAGTTAAAGAGGCGATTTTTGTCAAGAAAGAGAATCCTTCCTTGAACAGAAATGGAGGTCTCAGACATCATTTGTCTCCATCTATAACTCTATCCTCAAACCTAAATCAGAACAAAGAAAACAATAGTGCAGCAGGTCAGGTCCAGAGGTGTGAAAACACCATTATGGTCCTGAATGGTTCTGCTAACAAGACCCACACTCCACTCCCACTGCAGATCTAACAGGCCCACCTAACTAACACCAACTGTAAACAAGTAGGTGTGGTAGTCTCAAAGTCATTTCATTGTAGTTAGCGCCCCCTTCAGGCAGATATAGGCAGTGTCCACCAGCGTCTGACCAGAACTGAAGAAGCAGCTTGGATGAGTTGAGAAACGTATTCGACCAAATAAACTTTTGTCCAGTTGACAAATTGAATTTCTCCTTTTGCCATAGAAAAACAGGCATTGTAACTATGAGTGAGCGGGGTCGCCTCTCCACAGATCTGACCTGTAATTTGGTCTGTTTTGGTTTCCATGAAGATAGAAAGGTTTAATGCCATACTGTGAAACATTCCATCTCCAAGAAGAAAAGCAATTGATAGACCCTCCACCAGAAAAGTTACACAATGCACCTTTAAGAAAATACGTGTTGTTATAATGAAAATAAAAAACAACAAATATCTGCACTTAAAATGAGAAACAAAACTGAATTAAGAAAAAACACTTACTCCACTGGTAAATACTCGTTCACCATTTTACCGTTTATTGTTTTCAATCAATCAATCAAACAATATTTATAAAGCGCTTTTCATACAAAAAATGTAACACATTCCACGCCTGTGGAAAGTATTTAATGCTCTGAGTTTCCCCTCCATTTGCTCGCCGTGTTAAGTCGCTCCCCCTTCAGAGCGATATCACAACACTCAACTGTCTTCCAATTTCCATGGATTTTTTCCCACCCTTATTCCGATTCACTTTCTGGTGGAGGGCCCATCAAATCAAAACTTTGTGTGGAATGTTTCCTTTCTATCTTCATGGACACCAAACCAGATCAGTTCCTGGTCAGATCTGTGGAGAGGCGACCCCGCTCACAATCAGAATATCTATTTTTCTAGGTATTTTTGAGCTGTAAAACCACCTGTAATTGAATAAATGTAAGGTAGAGCAGTTTCCAGGAATACTATGGAACATTCCAGGCAGAGCAATGACCAAAGAATATCCATAGAAACAAGCAGGTGACGGACCCTCAGATGAAAAGTTACACAATGCACCTTTAACTTACAAAGTACCCTTCGTAGGACTCACGCAGAATCTTATAGAGCAGGGGTGTCAAACATGCGGCCCGGGGGCCAGATCGAGCCCTCCAAGACCTTTAATCTGGCCCTCGGCTGATTTTCTATGAAAATATTTAAATTTTCTATTAAAATATTGGTAATTTTCTGTGCCTCTTTTCTGCGCAGTTTAGCATAGCAGCATCTCCAGAGCCTCTGTACGTGGCCCCTCCCACCAGAGCAGCACAAATGAAGACTCGCCTCTTTCCAAACGCTCTTAAAGGACCATCGTTTTGACTGTTGACCGTGACACCCTCATCAGCAAAATGTCAAAAATGAGAAAAGTGGACGCCGAGTGCAGGATTTTCCAAGAAAAACAGCCTAATTCCTATTTGTTCACGGAGAGGAATGGGAAACCTGTACGCTTGGTGTGTTTGCAACAAGTGGCGGTGCTCAAGGAATATAATCGTAAACACCACTACGAGACACGACATTTCGAAAAATACAATAACTTGAACAGAGAATTGAGAAGACAGAAGATAAACGAATTATTGCTGGACTGAAGAAACAGCAGTCTGTTATAGATTTGTGTTTCTCTGCACAAATATTTGCACTTTGTTGGGGTATATATGCCATGATTTTTCTGATCCCCTTTGGGATTAAAGTAGGTTGGATATGGCCTCCGGACCAAAATGAGTTTGACACCCCTGTTATAGAGTAATGTCTCCTTTATGGTTCTGTTTTCTACCAAGACATTGCAATCCCCCTTTCTTCCAGACTCGTTTCTATAATTGCGGCATCTCACATTCCATCACGGTTTATTACAAGCGTCACCCAGTCAAAAGCTAATTTTTTATTCTGTTTTGCAATTATTTTTAAGTGCGGCGTTTGAACGAGGGAGGAGGAGATAATCAAATTAAGTCCCGAACTTAGCGCAATCCTCTGTGGCGCGATGATCACATATTCTCTTGGTCTGTGGAGTAGATGTATGCTAATTTTATGCTTCTATCTTTGGTTATTACCGCTGTAGATACATAAAACAAGGAATTCTCAGACAATTAAGACCTAAAACGCTGTATGCTAATTAGCCATGGGAGGCCGGCGTGCGTTTGAAAGAAAAGGGGTAATTGAAAAGTCAAAAATGGTGACGATTCCTGAAGAGTTGTTGACGGATTGTTTACATCCTGCTGCGCTGATGTTGGAATTCAAACGTTGTTACCTGCAAGTGCTCATGGGTAATCTCCGGGGGTTTTATTTCAGACTTGTTTGTTGTCGTCAGTTTAACATTTCTTGTCAGAGAGGAAAATTCCGAGCGTTTTGGAGTGATTGTTTGTAAATGTGGGAAAATATGCACGGGAGAGACGCCGGGAGTCGATTGCATAACGTTAACGTTCAGCCTAAAGTGATTTCGGAAAATAATAAAATAAAAAAAGAATGTGAAAGAAAGTGTTCTATCGCCGTGTTACACTTTTTATATTGTTCAAAATGTTTCGCAATATCAAGTGTTATTAGGTTTTCGATCAATAGTTGTTATGGTAAATGGTCATATTTTTATACAGCGCTTTTCCACCTTCAAGGCACTCAAAACGCTTTACAACAAGGAACCACTCACTCATTCATAAACAATAGTCTACGCAGACACTGCGGAGGTGGGATAAGTGTCTTGCCCAAGGACACAACGGCAGAATTCATCTGTGGGAGCTGGAATCGTACCACCAACCTGTGGGTCAGTGGATCCGACTGCTGAACCAATGATGTTTTTATGTCGAAAGCCAACCTTTAGGTCAGTGGACAAACGCTCTACCAACTGAGCTACTGCCGCCCCTTTAGGTATTTATACATGTTTGAAAATCTGCCATTTAATAAAATACACAATTGTTTTAAGTGCAAGTTATTGACGAATGTTAACTTCAATTACCGTTTCAATAATTATGTGATGGACAGTGGCGTGCGGTCAGGGGAGGCAGAGCCTCACCTATTAATCTTGAAAAGAAAAAAGGATTAATTATAAAATAAAATAAATATTATTATTAATATTTTCAGCTTGTATGTATTTATTGACCCCTTTTCCATTTGAACCCAAAATTATTATTGTTTTTTATTATTAAGAATTCAAAAATTTCTGGCGCGTGTCCCATTCATATACAGGGAGGACACAAGCACAACAAGCACACAAGCAAACACACAAGTGAGGTAACACCTTGCTCAGTCACTCAGTCAATCATGTAATCCCCCGCAAACTACGCGATGCTAGTCGTCTTTCACTAACCCTCTGTATATTGCATATAAAATGCTTTAAAATACTCCGATTATATGATATGTCCTTTCAGAATGATAAAGATGTATGAAATGTGTTTCTGTAACGTAAAAGCAGATTAATCGTAAAACCTCAATAAAAAAGGGTCAAAGGGTGCAGCAAACAGTACGCCTGACTCATGGCAGAGGGCGCTTGTGAGCCCATAGATTCTTGGGCTGCCGCCGTCTTGCGTCAAAACCACAACAATCATCTTCTTCGTTCTTTTTTATATTGCATTTACAATCCGCCTTATCAAAATGGAAGATTATATTTACAAGCTGAGAAAATTCACAAATCTGGACTTTCAGTCAAAACAGGAGGTAATAACTAAAGGAAGACCAACACCGGAGCTGAGAGGATTACTTCAGACCACGGGAAAGAACGTTACTCGATCTTTTCAAACTAATTGGTACACCCGAAAAAAATGGTTGTGTGGATGTTCAACGAGAAACCGCCTTTTCTGCTTCCCCTGCCTTCTATTTTCACAAGCCTTCGACACCCATGCTCCCACACAACAATTCTCCATAAATACACAAAAACCTGATACAAAACTGTTGCGTTTCAGGGATTCAGAGCGACAAAAGCAAAACTGAAACTTATAAAACATGTTAATAGGTTGTTTTCAGCAAATACAGCATTTTCTAAACAATAAAAGCTAACATGGTGATCTAAATATGTGATGTGTAGCAGAAGAAGTTCAAATGGGAAAACTTGGGAATTCCCGTTATCTAAATCAGAGTCTCCAACAATTTCACAACAAAACATGGAAACGTGGTTAAAAACATGCCATAAGTTTTAAATACTCACAACGGTGTCAGTGTGGACGGGTGATGGAGCACAAACCAATACGTTGCCATGGGGACGGTGTGAGGTCTTTAAAGTGGGCGTGGGCTGGATTGAGCAGAGTCCTGACAGCAGCTCGTTCTGGGTCCTTTGGGTGCCCCTCATCCCTCATGATGTCACCCTCATCAGTCACAGAGAGGAGAATGGGAATGGGACAAACCAATCAACAGTTTAGTGTAAATTTAAATGTTAATAATTGCTTGGTTTAAATGTGGATTGTGTCATTTTTCTGGTAGAGGGTCCATCAAACTCTTTTTTTTTTCTTCCATGGAAATGTTATGGCTTTGTCTGGAATGTTTCACAGTATGGGATTAAACCTTTCTATCTTCATGGAGACCAAACCAGACACAGTTACAGGTCAGATCTGTGGAGAGGCGACCCCGCTCAGTCAGAATTTTGTTTTTCTAGATATTTTTGAGCTATAAAACCATGTATAAGTGAATAAATGTAAGGTAGAGCTGTTTAATGTCACACTGTGGAACTTTCCAGACAGAACAATGACGTATCCATAGAAACAAGCAGGTGACAGATCCCAAACCAAAAAGCTATGCCTTTATTAGTCCCACAGTGGGGAAATTCCATTTCTGCATTTAACCCATTACCCAAAACACACATTACATAGTGCACCTTTAAAGAGGGGGGTATTTTACTTTATTATGGGGTATTACACACAGCATATTTAGATCTCCTTGTTACCTTTTATTGTTTTGAAAATGTTATATTTGCTGAAAATAATGTATTAACATGATAAAAGGAGAAATTCAATTTGTCAACTGGACAAAGTTTGTTTGGTCTAAAACGTTTCGTTGTTCATCCGAGAGGCTTCGTCAGCTCTGGTTTTCAAACTGGTTAGACCCTGTTTATATCTAGCTGCAGGGAGGAGCTACCTACACTGAAAAAAATCTCTGAAAACTATCCCAGCTCCTCTGTCTCTTTTGTTTTACGAATTCCTCTGGCGTCTAGTATTAGCATATCTATAAGCCCTAGGAGGCGCTCACTACACTGAAATAGCTCTGAAACTATCAACTAATCTGTCTCTTTGTATTTCAAATTTCTCTGGCGTCCATTTTCGTCTCCCTATTCAAGACCAAACGACCCTCTCCACCCCTCTGCAATGGCTTGTCTGTCCTAATGTTTCTTTGTCTGTTTTTGACTTGGTTTGAAAATCGAATTATAGATGGGAGACAAGTTATGTCTAAATAAACTGGAATTTCATATTGTCTGAAAATCCTCTGTAAACAGAGAGGGCTTCCTGCACATGTTGCAGGAAGCCCTCTCTGTTTGTGGTTATCCTAAATGGGCTGTCAACAAAACCAAAAGAGACAAGGGCAAGAAACAAGACAACAGAGAATCCGAACCCAGGAGAAAAGGGGTAGCAATTCCGTACCGGGCTGGTGTTTCGGAAAAACTACAGAGGATTTTCAGACAATATGAAATTCCAGTTTATTTCAAACCCACAAACACTTTAGGACAAAAACTCATCCACCCAAAGGACAAAACACCGAGCCACAAACAAAGCAATGTGGTCTACTCCATTCAGTGTAGTGAAGACTGCAGTGAGCGCTACATTGGAGAAACAAAACAGCCACTTCACAAGAGGATGTACCAACACAGGCGGGCGGGCCAGAGTGGACCGTCATCTGCCGTACATCTTCACCTAGAAGCCGCGGGCCATTCATTTGAGGACAGTGAGGTTCAGATCTTAGCCAGGGAAAAGAACTGGTTTGAGAGGGGAGTTAAAATGGCTATTTTTGTCAAAAAAGAGAATCCGTCGTTAAACAGAAATGGGGGAGTTAGACACAACTTGCCTCCCCAATTTTCAAACCAAGTCAAAAACAGACAAAGAAACATTAGGACAGACAAGCCATTGCAGAGGGGTGGAGAGGGTCGTTTGGTCTTGAATAGGGAGACGAAAATGGACGCCAGAGAAATTTGAAATACAAAGAGACAGATTAGTTGATCGTTTCAGAGCTATTTCAGTGTAGTGAGCGCCTCCTAGGGCTTATAGATATGCTAATACTAGACGCCAGAGGAATTCGTAAAACAAAAGAGACATAGGAGCTGGGATAGTTTTCAGAGATTTTTTTCAGTGTAGGTAGCTCCTCCCTGCAGCTAGATATAAACAGGGTCTAACCAGTTTGAAAACCAGAGCTGACGAAGCCTCTCGGATGAGCGGCGAAACGTTTTCGACCAAACAAACTTTGTCCAGTTGACAAATTGATTTTCTCCTTTTATCATGGATTCTACCTGGACAACTGAGGGACTCTTCACGGAATGTATTAACATGTTTTTCTCCCCTCTCTTTGCTCTCCACTCTAGTCACTCCCCCTTCAGAGCGCTATCACAACATAATCGGCGTGTTAAGTTGTCATGTACAATTTTGTATCACGTTTTTGTGTATTTATGGAGAATTGTCATGTCGGAGCGTGGGCGACGTAGACTTGTCGGGGAGGGTTTGAATAGGGCCCAGGAGAGATCGCTAAATTGCTCAAACATGCCTGGATAATGTCTAATACCTCTTCAGGCTATATGATTAAAAGCAGATCAACATCCCAGAATTTGCATGTCCAGAAAGGTTTATTCTAATTTACCATCTCGTGACACTAATAGCCTCTCCATGACATTTTCACCTGAAGCTTTTCATCAGAAATGTTACGCAGTGTATCTTTTTAAACAAACTGACTCCATAGTGTTTTGCACTTCACATCGTTACTGTGCAGTGTCTGATGCTCCAGCAGAAATAATGAGTGAATAAAGTATTGAGATTGTGAATCCTTTGAATGTTGGACGCATCGATATCTCTGAACTCTGCAAGTTTATTTGATTTTTTTCACCAGTAGAGGGCAGATGTGAAAACTTTTCCCTGTCCCCTCACCTGACCTTTATTATTATTATTATCATTATTATTATTATCATTATTATTATTAGTAGTAGTAGTAGTAGTAGTAGTAGTAGTAGTAGTAGTAGTAGTAGTAGTATTGTTGTTGTTGTTGTTGTTGTTCTTCCTCAGTTTCTTCTTCTTCTTCTTAGGCCTGAGCGCTAAAGCGTAGAGCCTGTTGTAACTGCGAAGCACTCTGTCTCAGCTCATGCAACAGAGCGCGAAGCCCTCTCCTGTTTCCAAGCATAGTGGCACTCATGTCAGTGACTTGTGCCCGCTGACATGGCACAGTGGCACTGCCCTCTGGCAAGTGGGCGGGCAAGTGAGTAATCGATGAGGTCAATGACGTGCACACAGTGCACGATGTCAAGTGCACTCAAAATTTTACTTTGTCGCAGACATACAAGGTTTGGACCACATATTTGTGGCATGTTGTCAATGAAAAAAGTCAGTGATGCCCACATGCCCCATCCTTTCAGACAGAGCAGGTTTAGAACCACAGAGGCTGCCCCAGTCCCTCTGCTCCCCCCACTGTTTTTGAATTAAACATGTGTAAATGAAACAAAACACAACTCTGCATATGTTTTTGAAGAGGAAACAAGCAACATTATAACACAGATTAAAACACAGCATAACACAAGCCCTTTAAATAGAACTACATCACAATAAATCGCTGACTTATTCACAATTTCCTCTTCCAGTTTAACCCAGATATCAACTCTTTTAAACGCACCTGATCTTTTCTTTCTTCCGTAATTGGATAGGGACGATGTTAAGTAGGCCAGGAGAGACTGTAGCGCAGAGGTACAAACCCCAGCCTCATCACAAACAAACGCCGCTGTCCCTTTGTTGTCAAACTCTCAACCCCAAATCGCATATTCATGGATCTGTATTTAATGCTTTTCTGCTGGCATAAGCACACAGAGGCAGGAGCGGCACGGTAGCTCGCCAATGACGCTGATTTACTGTCACCGGCCTGATGTGCGCTCTGTTTTTGAAGAGTCGTATCACTTCTTTGTGCCGTGGTTGTGTGTAGTTTAATGGTGGCTTGAAGGCGTGTGGATGGGTTGTGTACCTGGTTTTGTTTTTGTGCGGTGATGGTGGACAGTGGTGGCGAAGAGCTTTGAGTTAGAGCACAGACGAGGTGGTGATCAGAGGAATAAAACT
Source organism: Paratrypauchen microcephalus (assembly GCA_036785185.1). Classification (NCBI taxonomy): domain Eukaryota; kingdom Metazoa; phylum Chordata; class Actinopteri; order Gobiiformes; family Gobiidae; genus Paratrypauchen; species Paratrypauchen microcephalus. Next base: position 2,165,034 of record JAVJIX010000141.1, on the reverse strand, counting down.
GCTCACGTCAGGGTTCGCACATGAAAGACGACTCAACTTAGTGAACTTTTACATTGAGAGTCAAGTATGAGCTCAAAACACATGCATAACTGTGTTTTGTTTTTTGTATCTAAAGCTTTACTGTGTAACTTTTTGATTGGGGGTCCGTCACCTGCTTGTTTCTATGGATATGCCATTGCTCTGACTGTAATGTTCCACAAAATGACATTAAACAGTTCCAACTTACATCTATTCAATTATTATTATGTTTTTATAGCTCAAAAATGCCTTGAAAAAAACTCACATTCTGACTCTGAGTGGGGTCGCCTCTCCACAGACCTGACCTGTACCTTGATCTGGTTTGGTCTCCAAGAAAATAGAAAGGTGTAATGCCATACTGTGAAACATTCCAGACAAAGCAATAACATTTCCATGGAGAAAAAGGTTTGACGGACCCTCCACCAGAAAAGTTACGCAACCCACCTTTAAGAAGCATTAGGAAGTGGTACTCTCTCTGAATAAAACTGCTCGCGTCAGGGTAAACCCATGAAAGAAGTTCATTTTTACAGTATTTTTATGTAAAAAATAAATAAATAAATAAAATAACAATCTATTATATCAAGAAATAAGTAAAATTATAACATGTTGTGAGTTTTTTGTACTAATGAACTGTTACACAAAGAGATACTCTTTTTTTCCCCCTTTTTACGCTCCAGCCATGTTTGTTTTGACCCGAATAGACCATGCATCTCTCTGATTGGTTAATCCACCTGTCAGTCACACCCTCTTTATTGTGTATTCAACTATAGATATATCCTAAAGCAGGCTAATGCAGGCTAATGCAGGCTAATGCAGGCCGTTCTTTTACAGTATGGTTTTGTGGTATTTCATTATTTGATACATGTGTATTTATATGTGTATTTACATGTGTATACTCATATCCAGTGTTTAAAGATCCCATGACATGGTACTTCTTGATGCTTTTATATGGCTCCTTAATGGTTCCCTAATACTGTAAATGAATCCTTCTTCAAAATCAACACTCAGTGCATGAGAAACAGAGATAAGCTGAGAAAGAGTAATTTTTCTCACTCAGAACACTCTATAATGGGCGTTGTTGCTTGAATGCAAATGAGGAGAAAAAAGCTGGCCAATAGTAGAAGGTGGGGGCGTGGCTAAACGCTCCGCTCTGTGCTCTGAGCGCTCTCTGATCCATTTCCTTGTTTTTGCACGGGGGGAGAGAGTTGAAGTGTTCCATTGAAAAATAAACACATTTCCACATAAAATAAAATTAAACCACTGCTGTTCAAAGGTCCAGAGGCTCAGATAAGGGACTTCCGAGCCTAGAAACACTCGGACGTGCCTCCAGGCAAATAAAAAAATGCATTTCGCATTGCGTAGCGCATTCACAGTCCAAACTCTATGGGCGGGATATACAGGGACGCTGAGCGGAGACAGAGGGAGGGGCTGGAGCTGCATTTGCCGATCTGACGTCAAAAAGGTGCCTTGTCCGAACTCGCCCGTTTCAACACTGGTTTTGTGTAACGCAGAAAAGGACCGCAAATGCTCAGTTTAGACATATCGCAACTTTTAGCCATGGGGGGCTAAACAGGGTAGGGGAGCTCACATTAACGTTCAAAAACCTCAGAAAGTGAAAATTTCATGCCATGGGACCTTTAAGTATTCTGTGGAAACTGTATTTTGCAACCTAGACTGTGGTAAACAATCTAAGTATAACCGTATACGTTTCCATAGGTTGGGTGTAATGGGATATCCACCTGTTCCCATCCATCAACTACTGGTTAACTCCTTCAACTATTGGCTAATATACATATGTCACTGCATACCACAATCCTGTATATAAGACAGCAGTTGTGTATGAACGGTGTGGACGATGGGGACGACATGTGACCACTGAAGAGATGTCTTGATGCCATATAATGTTTGTATTTCTGCCTAATTCAACATTAAATGCTAATAACCTCAATCTACAGTTTACGCCCTTTCTCTGATCCCTTTCTGAAAGCGGACAGGTAGTTTGATAAAATAAGGTGATAAGATTAGTGTCAGATGTAGTATATTTAGTTTTAACTGACATTTTATGCAGTATTAAAGTCTTTATTTATATATGTAGAGCACTTTTCATACAATAAATGCAACACAAAGTGATTTACAGTGATTAAAAAGAACATATATACAATCAATAACAATAATCACAAACACATACGACATAATACAGTGGAACGGTTTTACATGAGGTATCTTTTTGTTTGGAATACTGTGCGTGTCATTGTGCTCTAGCCAATTGACCACCATATATTACACCATAAATACACCATATATTATTGGATTTTTCTTACTATCTTTTGCAGATTTAAACAAATATCACAAACAGGTACACTTTTTCAGTTGGATAACAAAAGAAATTGAACCCTGAACCTTCCCAATGCTTTTACCCTTATACGCCAAACCTCCTATTGTGCTGTTTTTGTTTTAGTTAAAGCAAAATGCAAACTTTTTTGAGCTTTCCTACCATTTTATGACGTTGACGTTGTTCCCTCATCCGAAATATTCCTGAGCGGTTTTAGATATCATCCATGCATTTTAGCGATCTCTCCTGGGCCCCATTCAAACCCTCCTTATGATTAGCCGCAAGCCTACGTCACCTATGCCCCCACACCAATTCTCCATTAATATACGACTTAGTGCAGAGAACAAAAGCGAGGTGAGACTCAAAAGCATCAAAAACTAAAGTGAAAACATGTTAATACGCTGTTTTTTTCAAAAGAATAAAAGGTAACATAATGATCTAAATATGTTATGTGTAGCCGTTAATAGGCATAAAATAAAATAAAAAAAAACAACAATGTCTTTGCTTGGTCTGAGAATACTTGTACGTACATTTGTCGGCGTGGTGTTTTCACATATAAATCTACAGAAAGCTCGCCTGTTTAGCCCCGTGCCCCCCGCTCTCGCTGCTCTGTTGTTTTGTTTCTTCTCCTGTATTATCCACCTGCTGTCAAGCCTCTTTGATCCTCAACACATTCAACATTTGCTGTTTCCATCAAATCTTGTTTTTGGGAGAGATGCCAATAAAACCCGAGGCTTTTGAGGGTGATCTCCCCGAGCAGAGACGGGGACCGGACCAGCCCCCAACCACCCATATACACACAAACGTACACATATACGCACACACCGACACATATATGTTGGATCTTCATGCTTCTTCACTTACATTTACTGCAAACTGATCCTAACCTTAACCATTAATAGTCACGTCTTGCATAAACTTAAACGCTCTATATTACGCAAAATGTTCTGGTGAGCTTTAAGCCATGTTGTGATGCCCCTACCTGTTCAAAAACAGACCTGGATTTGTGTTTTATTCCATTCACACCCTTATTTATTAGTCCGTCTACATCTCCAAAGCTCAAAATGCTCTGTTCCACCTTGTGCTTTTTACCTTTAGTTCAGTAGAGATTGGGCTGGAATTGTCCAAATGATTCCAGTGTAGGTGTAAGGAATTTAAAAACAGTTGACCAGTTGTACAGAGATAAGCTGGATGCCAAAGAAATGGAGCGTTATACGAACAAACTCAAATTAATTGGGCGACAGTGGCGATTTGTCGATTCTGCTGCTGTAAGCGTTTGTTTGTGGCTGGTACGAGAGCGCAAAGTGCGGAAAATTGTAGACGAGCGTATTGTGATGGCAAAGGTCGGCATACTTGTATTACATGTGTAACGTGTTTAAGTATGAGTATATCGCTTTTTATTATTCACGTTTTGCAAAGATTAAGATATGAACATCGTCTTTACACCTCTGTCGCCTCGTCTGTCGCCTCCTTTCCTTTGATAATCGCTCTGTCTGTACATTCTGGTCGGTCACTACTTTAGGTAAACCAGGCATGTCCAAACTATGGCCCGTGGGCCAAATGCGGCCCTCAGACAAATTTTTCTTGGCCCTCAGGCTTCCAGGTGAATTGGCCCAAATTACCTTGAGCAGAACTTTAAAGTTTTTTTTTTAAATCTACATCGATAAGACAATATTTAATATTTATTGTGTGTTTTTGAGGATCTTAGCATGAATAAAGGACTGAAGCTCATTCTAACGTGTTAAACATGCAGATATTTCAATTATTGACTGTCCTGAGCACCAGTCTATGGCCCTCGATCGGCCCTCTGCTTCGTTTGCGTTTAGATATGTGGCCCTTGATGAAAAAAGTTTGGATACCCTTGAGGTAAACGATAGAACTGCAGGTGTTTTTCTCTCTCCGATCTATTGTGACGCCGAGGACCCGACAATATTTGACCATTTTGCTTTTTTTTTTTTTTTACTTGGCGGCATAAGTGTGACGTTTGTTTTGTTTCGAGTATCTCCGACATGGCCGGCTTCCGGATTATGACGTCAAGTGAAAACACACTATTACCGCATGACATCACAACAGAGTGTTTACGTTTGAGAAAAGAACTGAGTCTAAATATGCGGGATTTTTTCGTGATGAGGAAACAACATTATTACATTGATCAGAAATGAGTCCTTTAATTGGTTTTATTTTCTATTTTTCCTTTAAAGGGTGATTTCTGTCTCCATACAGGACAGATTTTAGTCTCCACCTTGTGATAAATAACACCCCTTACTCACACGCACACACATCTGCTTCTCCTGCACGCGCTGTAGGCCAAACAATCATAGGATTTATTGATTTGAGAAACATTACACCACTGGACTGTGACCAAACTGACCAAGGGAGCAGTGTTCTATTCATCTTTACTAATAAGCAACGTCTCCTTTTACGTCCCTGGTGAAAAGGGCTGATTCCTGTCTTGGATAACACACAATTAATGAGAGTAATGATAATTAAAGCAGATCTGTTATGCAAAATCAAATTTTCAAAGCTTTTCACCGTGTTTTGGTTGTTTCCGTCTCATTACCCCTCTTGAAGTTGTATTTGGAGTGATTCGTGCACATTCGGGCAATTTTTAATCGCTTATTTTCAAGACGCCATATTGTCGACGCTACGGGTGGGACGGGATAAAATTTACAAAACGAGAGGAGACACGAGATTAGAGCTACGAGAACGAGACAAAACCAAATTTGGACATAGTTTATAGTAAATAAATTGCACAATCCAGTTCCCAATGTTGGCCTCACCATTTTTGATTTACTTCATTTAATTTTTGCTTTTATTGCAGCTGTGCTTTTTGAGATTACAGCTTCTCAAAAAAATGCAACACTTTTTTACCATGTACTATTATTGCTGCTATTAGTACTTCTCGACTATCTTAGCGAGTCAACGGTTCCTCTGATCCTAAGCATTTCATTGCATTGTTGACCTTGTGTTGATCCTGCATATGACAAATAAACAATCTTGAATCTTGAATGTAACTCACCAGTACTTCAATTTGTTATCTAATCCAAACGTAAAAACATGAGAAAAAAATCTCACGAGATCATTCTGAGCCTGCGTGCACAATTTCGTGAGAATTTTGTCTCATGAGAGACACGAGATCTTGTCCCAAGCCTGGCCAACTCCTATTTTATGCATTTTTTATTTTATTTTATAATCTTGTATTTTATTTTAATGGAATGCCCCTTGAGATGTGCCGTAACGTTTTCGAGGGGGTCCAAAAAATACAAAACATTAGTAATACACAATGCAATAGACAGAATACAAAACATACAGGTTTATGCTACGTTTATATGATAACGGTCTGAACAGAAGACGCAAAAGTGGTGTCGCATCTTCACTTTTTGTTCCCCGTTTAGACGAGCGTTTTCAGGAGGAAATCTGCGTGCATACAGTGACGCAAAAGTGTGTGGAATTCAATTGGGTATGCATGCCAGGTGGCTAGGTGGCGCTGTGGTACATTATCACTATGTCCGCACGCATGTGTAGAATCTTCCTTCTTCTCATCTGTGCCGCGAAAAGCAAAACAAAACATGGCTACCGGTATAAAACAAAAAGTGTGGTCAGACGAAGAAGTTCAACTATTGCTTCAGACCCAGTTAGACGACAAAGCAACGAAGGCGCAACAAGGTCCTGCCAAACAAAGTACACTGATATATGGACCGATGTGACATAAACGCGTGTGCGACGTCAGCAGATTTGACCAGAGTTTTGCGTCTTGGGCAGTGTAGACGAAAACACTACGGCGGAGCTTATTCAAGTTTTCCACTTTCAAGATTCAAGATTCAAGATTCAAGATTGTTTATTTGTCATATGCAGAATCAACACAAGGTCAACAATGCAATGAAATGCTTAGGATCAGAAGAACCGTTGACTCGCTAAGATAGTCAAGAAGTACTAATAACATGCAATAATAGTACATGGTAAAAAAAGTGTTGTAAAGTGCAGGGGAAGAGGTAAACAATATAATAAACAATATAATAAACAATATAATAAAATATGTAATAAAAATCAAGGTACAAGGTGCAGGTAGGATTAAATCAAGATCAAATAAGGTGTAAGTATTTCACAGATTGCACATAATATGGTGTGGTGTAGGTGTTGCATGTGGATTTCGTATTGCACATAGTGTGGTATAAATATTGCACATAGTATGGTGTAAATATTGCACATAGGTTATTGCACTGATTTTTGCACATGTAACAGTAATTTACAGTGAGGTAGTGACAGACATGATATATTCATATAGAGCAGCAGCAGTAAACATAATTATGCATAATGAAAGGTAGTTTAGTGCAGTATTATTGAGAGTTCAGTATTATTTAGAGTATTACCCAGAGTTCAGTAGTCTGACAGCTTGGGGGTAATAGCTGTCTTTGAGTCTTTTTGTGCGTGCTGGCAGGCTCCTGTATCGTCTACCAGAGGGTAGCAGACGGAAGAGTCCTTGTGCCGGATGAGTATGGTCCTTAGTGATGCTGCGTGCTTTACGCAGACCCCTGCTGTGGTAAATGTCCTGGATGGAGGGGAGACTGCTGCCAGTGATGTCCTCTGCCGCTCGCACCACCCTCTGTAGTGCTTTGCGGCTCTGAGCGGTGCAGTTCCCATACCACACTGTGATGCAGCCCGTCAGCAGGCTCTCGATGGTGCACCTGTAGAAGTTTGTGAGGATGCTGGTGTTCATACCAAACTTCCTCAACTTCCTCAGGAAGTAGAGTCTTTGTCGGGCTTTCTTAACCACAGTGTCTGTATGTAGTGTCCAGGACAGATCCTCAGTGATGTGTACCCCAAGGAACTTAAAACTGCTGACCTGCTCCACCTCAGCGTTGTTGATGGAGATGGGGGGATGCTGGTCTACACGCTGTCTCCTGAAGTCCACGATCATTTCCTTAGTTTTGCTGACATTCAGAGAGAGGTTATTTTCCTGACACCAGCTGGTCAGTGATTTCACCTCGTCTCTATAGGCACTCTCATCGTTGTTGGTGATGAGGCCTAGGATGGTGGTGTCGTCAGCAAACTTGAGGATGGTGTTGGACCTGTGCCTGGCGGTACAGTCATAGGTGAACTTTGGAGGGCGGTTTCAGTTTTTTGTGTTTTTAAGCCCCCAAAACGTCATCACCGTCTAAACGAAAGGCACTTCCGATAAAATATTTTGTTGTTTTTACCCGTAAGGTCGTGTAAACAGGCCCTTACATTACAAAACATAGACACACACAGACTTACATACAAAAAACATACAAACAGACTTGCTCCCTCGTGTACTCCTCCCAACTCCTGCACCAGTACCTGACTTATAAAGAACAGAGTATAGATTATATAACAATGATACAAACAAAAAGGGGGAGAAAATGGATGGATGGATAAACAAATGAAAAAAAATCACAATAAAACAAACTCCTGCGTTCCCCGACACGGTATACGCCCACTGCTCCGTGCACTCGCTTCGTTGTTGATTTTATTTTCTTAATCAGTGATACGCGCAGGATTCGGCATCGTTATGTAGCCATTTTGGTACAAAAGAAAAGTAAAACCTGCTGCTTGCTGGTGTGATCTGCAGCTTATCCATCGGAGGAGCTGACAACTGTACAACCCTTTAGTGTGATGATGTTTGTTTGTATAGGACCTTTTTCTGCACTTTTTTTTTTTTGTTGCACTAATATTTTGTATAATTTTTTTCTATACTGTGTTGTAAATATCGTACTTAAATGTCTGCACTGAAGTGAGATGCTTTCAGCCTCATTGTGAGTATGTATAATATAAATGGTACATGTGAATAGTCTCAATAAAAGGCATTCTATTTCATTTTTTAAGTTGTTTTAGATGAATACTGCGGTTTAAAATGTCCAAATTATAACGTAATAATCGACGGGTGTCATAGATTCTAACTATATCGCAATAATTATGTCTAATTTAATTTAAAAAAGGTTTGTTTTTGTTAGAAAAATAGAGGAATGGAGGAAGTCAGTGGCCATATGTATTTATTTATTATTATTATTACCCCGCTCACAGTCAGAATGTGTTTTTCTAGTTATTTTTGAGCTATAAAACCACCTGTAATTTAATAAATGTAAGGTAGAGGTGTTTAATGTCACACTGTGGAACATTTTAGGCATCTCAATAGGACCAACCAAACCAAAAAGTTACACAATCCAATGAAATTCAGGTATTAGATTATAATTATTACAAAATTGTTTTATCAGATAATCCAATATTTTATAAACAACAATTACTATTCTTCAAGCTGGACGAAATCTTTAGAAACCAAAGCTGAATGAAAGCGTCGCCAACATTTGTAGATTAAAAATTAGCATAAAAAGTTCAATACAAAATATCTATGTTCTTGTTTGTGTAACTCGGACATATTAGGAGAGCCATGCATTACCTTAATTAGAAACAGCACCTCGAGCGTTCTCTATTGATCCTCGCGCTCACAAAATCCAAAAGTTCTGTTGGACACCGCGCAGCCATCTTTGATTAATCACCTCTTAATGATTCAACAAACTTCCTCCTCTTTTTTTAACACATTTGGCCCTGGCGTTTTATATTTTTAATCTCCTTTTCCCAACCACTTCATTTGATGTTTTGTAACTTTTCATGTGCTGCCAGCGAATCGTCTCCGAGTCGGTGGGTTTCTTTCGCCGCGGTGGCTGGGGTGTGTACGCCTATGAATATTTTCCATTGATGAATAACAAAATGGCCGCTGCGTCTTTGATAGCCTCCTGCTCGGGTCCTGGGTGATGTCATAATAGTGGGACGCCGACCAGAGGCAAAACATCCCAAAGCACAGGGCGGAGGAGCAAACATTTGAGCTCCCCTTTGACGCCCGGCGTGGTTAATATGAGAGTAGACTTTACAGAAGCAGAACTGCACCAGGCCACCAGGGAGCGCTAGTGTTTTTACGGTCAGTCCGCGGTGCTTCCTCTCCAGTCGACCCGTGAGTCTTTGATCACTTGTTTTTGCGCGTGCCACTGTGAATCGTGGCCAGGTCTTTATAATGTATGAGCGCATTACATAGTGATGATTGGCCTGGCAGCTGAAGTTGAGATGTTTGAGGAGAGGAAACTTTGGGATTTTGAGGCGATACGTGGGAGCGGCGAGGGGTTCGCTCAAGTCTTGTTCTGTGCAAAAGAAGCTGATATTTTGGAGGTGAGTTCAACGACTCTACCGGTCAAAAGTTTGATCACGCCCTTTCATTCAATGTTTTTTTTTCTTTGTTTGCAACATTTGCATTTTATACACACAGAAGACATCACATATACAGCTCTGGACAATAAATAAGAGACCACTGGATTTTTTTCTGAAATCAGCATCTCTACATGTATTACAGCCATTCCATTCCAGCGTCTGTTGAATTCCAACACAAACACAAAGCTGAGCTACTTCAGTTCTTGCACCAGGAGTGGAATAAAGTCACCCAAGAACAATGTGAAAGACTTGTGGAGAGCATGCCAAGACGCATGAAAGCTGTGATTAAAAATAAGAGTTATTGCACCAAATATTGATTTCTGAACTCTTTTTAAGTGTACACATTAGTATTATGTTGTTTTAAAATGAATTTGATCTTGTTTCTTTGCATTGTTTGAGCTCTGAAAACATGGATCTTTTTTGTTATTTTGACCATTTGTCATTTTCTGCAAATAAACGATAATATTTTTATTTGGAATTTGGGGGAAATGTTGTCAGTAGTTTATAGACTCAAACAAAAATGTTCCTTTTGCCCAAACACAAACCTATAAGTAGTAAAATCAGAAAAACTGATCATTTTGCAGTGGTCTCTTATTTTTTTCCAGAGCTGTATATGTGATGTCTTCTGTGTGTATAAAATGCAAAAGTTTCCTCATCAAAAACAGACTCAGAGTTGCGTTTTCTTTTCTTTCTTTTTTTTTCATTTACACATGTTTAACACAAAATCCTGCATGTTTTGGGAGTTATTTTCTCAAAAAGGAGGTGAGTGGGAGGGGCCAGGTGAGTGGGAGGAGCCAGGTGAGGTGAGTGGGAGTGGTCAAAAGAGAGGAGGGCCGAACAGGTTTTACGTTTGCCATCTACTTATACAATAACAATAACATACAAAAATATATACAGTGAGGAAAATAAGTATTTGAACACCCTGCGATTTTGCAAGTTCTCCCACTTAGAAATCATGGAGGGGTCTGAAATTTTCATCGTAGGTGCATGTCCACTGTGAGAGACATAATCTAAAAAAAAAATCCAGAAATCACAGTGTATGATTTTTTAACAATTTATTTGTATGATACTGCTGCAAATACGTATTTGAACAGCTAGAATTTATCAGCTAGAATTGTGACCCTCACAGACCTGTTAGTCGCCTTTAAAAAGTCCACCTCCACTCCACTTATTATCCTGAATTAGAAGCACCTGTTTAAGGTGGTTAGCTGCATAAAAACACCTGTCCACCCCGTACAATCAGTAAGACTCCAACTACTAACATGGCCAAGACCAAAGAGCTGTCCAAGGACACCAGAGACAAAACTGTAGACCTCCACAAGGCTGGAAAGGGTTACGCGGAAACTGCTTATATAATATACAAATATATGATAAAAATAATTCCAAAAAAAGAGAAGGTTTACCACACACTCGCTTGACTTTATTCTTTATTAGGCTAGAGCGAACAATGCGTTTCGTCTCTACAGCGTCATCAGGTTCGCTCAGGTATTACCCGAGTAGTGCGGCTAAATACCATCCAGTCACATGTTCTTTTCCTTAAAGCCATATTCTTTTTTTTTTTAATGCAATATATAATACATATATACAGTAGAAAAACAGAGACAAATCATCCAGTGTAGACAACATTAAAATATAAAAAACCAAAACATCACAAGCAAACACGTGCAGAGCTTCCTGAATTGGACGTCAAGATGCCTCACAAACACAACATGAAACTATTTACACACCACCACCGTTCAGTCCCCAAGGTTCAATCGTTGACAGTTCGTTAATCCAGTAGGCTTCCCTCCTTAAAGGTCCCATGGGATGAAATTTTCACTTTCTGAGGTTTTTGAACGTTAATGTGAGCTCCCCTACCCTGTTTAGGCCCCCCGTGGTTAAAAGTTGCGAAATGTCTAAACTGAGCATTTGTGATCCTTTTCTGCGTTACAAAAAATCGGAGCTCAAACGGGCGATTTTGAACAAGGCACCTTATTGATGTCAGATCGAAAAAAGAAATGCAAATGCAGTTTCACCCCCGTCTCTCTGTACTCAGCGTCTCTGTAAATCATGCCCAGAGAGTTTGGACTGCGAATGTGCTAGGTTATGCGAAATGCGTTTTTTTATTTGCCTGGAGGCACGTCTGAGTGTTTCTAGGCTCGGAAGTCCTTTATCTGAGCCTCTGGACCTTTGAACAGCAGTGGTTTAATTTTATTTTCTGTGGAAATGTGTTTATTTTTCAATGGAACGCTTCAAATCTCTCCCCCTGTGCAAAAACAAGGAAATGGATCAGCTGAGCGCTCAGAGCCCAGAGCGGAGAGTTTGGCCACGCCCCCACCCTCTACTATTGGCCAGCTCTTTTCTCCTCATTTGCATTCAAGCAACAACGCCCATTATGACCTGTTCTGAGGGAGAAAAAATACTCTTTCTCATCTTATCTCTGTTTCTCATGCACTGAGTGTTGATTTTGAAGAAGGATTCATTTACAGTATTAGGGAACCATTAAGGAGCCATATAAAAGCATCAAGAAGTACCATGTCATGGGATCTTTAAAAGTTGTTTGATAAATATTAAGTGATATATATGGAATTTTGTAGCAAAGAAAAAAAAATTAAATAACCCTTTGCTTTGTTGACAGCACTGCAAACCCTTGGACCCCTCAAAGTCTCCTGGAATGGTTTTCACTTAACAACTGTTGGGGTCCAAAAATGTCAAAAGTGCAAACCAGGGTTCAAACAAAGGGTGGATTATATTTGTTTGAATCTAAAACAAGATTTTAGTAACTTTGAGTTTATGTTTTGTGTCAGTTCATAGATTTGACGTCTTCAGTGAAAATCTACAATTTAAATAATACAGGAAGCTCCAGTGTGTATTTAAACTCCACACACCTTCACTAGAATAATTTGGATGATTTCAGATCTGGAATTGCCAATTTCTATCCAACAAAAGGTAAAAAGTAGCTGAAAACTACCACTACGTGACATCACATGGTGCAACAGAGCATTTTGAGCTTTGGAGATGTAGACAGACTAATAATAAAGGATTATTCAAACGTGTGAATGAAACAAAACACAACTCCAGCTCTGTTTTTGAAGAGGAAACATTATAACAAGTCTTAAAGCTCACCAGAGTCAGTTTTGTGTAATATCGGCCCTTTAACATACAACAGTGTCAGTGTCTGTATGACTCTTTCCAGGTAAACGCTGTACCTGTGTTTGGTGATCAGTGTTCAGATCATCTAACAGAGGTTGTGGAGGCGGGAGCAGAGCTATCGAACCCTTGTTTTGGTTTCCCTGCTGGATAATGATCTCTTGAAAGTGTGTGTTTTTTCCTCCGCACGCCGTTCATTCCACTGCTCCAGATGAAAGCCAGTTCCGGGGCTAGTGCAGGTGTTGGAAATGGAGATGGCTGCCGGAGACTAAAGACAATACAAATTTGAAGTGAAAACGCTGCTGGCACGCCTCCTCTGTTCTTAACACGTGCTGCCCCGGGCCCATTCATTATTCATGGGTGTGTGCACGGCGCGTGCCACTGTGTTAGCTCACAGCTCACACAGGAGGTGTCTGTTGCACTTAAAGATACACTAAGGTTTGTATGTGTTCCTCCCGGTGATAGTGAGACTGCTGCTGGTGAAATAACAGCGCCCTGTATGTTAATATGAGCACCACTGACAAATATATGAGGTTCAAATGGCTCTTATACCATCTATACTACAAATACCAAAAATTATCTCTGAAAATATGGTTTTGTAATAACCACACTTGATTTGCAGCACAAACAAATACTTAAAGGCCCAGATTACACTATTTTCTAATATACAGCTCTGGAAAAAATAAGAGACCACTGCAAAATGAACTGTTTTTTTCTGATTTTACTACTTATAGGTATGTGTTTGGGCAAAAGGAACATTTTTGTTTGAGTCTATAAACTACTGACAACATTTCCCCCAAATTCCAAATAAAAATATTATCGTTTAGAGCATTTATTTGCAGAAAATGACAAATGGTCAAAATAACAAATAAGATCCATGTTTTCAGAGCTCAAACAATGCAAAGAAACAAGATCAAATTCATTTTAAAACAACATAATACTAATGTTTACACTTAAGAAGAGTTCAGAAATCAATATTTGGTGCAATAACCCTTATTTTTAATCACAGCTTTCATGCGTCTTGGCATGCTCTCCACAAGTCTTTCACATTGTTCTTGGGTGACTTTATTCCACTCCTGGTGCAAGAACTGAAGTAGCTCAGCTTTGTGTTTGTGTTGGAATTCAACAGACGCTGGAATGGAATGGCTGGAATACATGTAGAGATGCTGATTTCAGAGTTATAATGTTTCCTCATCGAAAACATCTGGAGTTGTGTTTTGTTTTGTTTCATTCAAACATGTTTAACACACAAATCCTGCATATTTAGGCGGAGTTCTTCTCTCTTCTCAGAAAACACTTGTTTGTGACGTCATGTGGTGATACAGGAAGTGCTCCACTGTGTTTTTAAACCCCATACACGTTCGCTAGAATCATTTGGACCATTCACCTTAGATTTTATCAGGCCTTGATGGTAGAAGACCCTGTCACTGTGTTTGTTTGAGTAACACTGCGCAATTAGTTTGTCCACATCACCAAAGCTCAAATTGCCGTTTCATCTTGTGATGTCATGAGGGAATATTTTTCAAGTTAACAGCTCCTTTTACCTTTTATTTCCTGGCAATTTCAGGACTGAGAGTATCTGGTGTAAATGACTCTGGTGAAGGTCTATGGAGCGCCGTTTCTCCACATGACATCACAAGGTGGCACAGAGTGTTTTCAATTTGAAAAGAGAACTGAACCTAAATATGCAGGATTTGAGTTAAACGTGTGAATGAAACAGGTTTTTGAAGAGGAAACAGGATACATAGATCAGACTACTGAACTCTGGATAATACTCTAAATCAGGCATGTCCAAACTATGGCCCGTGGGCCAAATGCTGCCCTCAGCCAATTTTTTTCTTGGCCCTCAGGCTTCCAGGTGAATTGGCCCAAATTACCTTGAACAGAACTTTTGACTGCAAGTTTTTTGAAAAGCTACCTTGATAAGACAATATTTAATATTTATTGTGTGGTTTTGAGGATCTTGGCATGAATAAAGGACTGAAGCTCATTCTAACGTGTTAAACATGCAGATATTTCAATTATTGACTGTCCTGAGCACCAGTCTGTGGCCCTCGATCAGCCCTCTACATCGTCTGTGTTTCGATATGTGGCCCTTGATGAAAAAAGTTTGGACACCCCTGCTCTAAATAATACTGAACTCTCAATAATACTGCACTAAAGTACTTTTCATTATGCATAATATGTTTACTGCTGCTGAAACTATACTGCTATATGAATGTATCATGTTTGTCACTACCTCACTGTAAACTACTGTTACCTGTGCAATAACCTGTGCAATACTTATACTATATTATGTGCAATACGAAATCCACATGCAACACTTATACTACACCATATTATGTGTGAAATACTCTACTTACACCTTATTTAATCCTACCTGCACCTTTGTATATTGTACTTTGTATTTTTATTACATTTTATTTAGGGCTGGGAATATTAACGCATTAATCGCGATTAATCGCGATAGAGTTTTAATCGCGAACAATTTTTTTAATCGCGATCAGAGTTTGCCAGCATTTTCCGCAATTCTACCATCCATATGCAGCTCATTTGGTTGTATTAATTAAACTCATTGTTGGTTAAACGCGCTATTTTGAGTTTGCTATTTGAGTCTTGTCCTACGCATCCGTAGGCAGCTCGAGCGGGCTTCAGTCATTTATTTACAATTTCTCAAAGTAAGCACTATTACTGGTTCATTGTTACTTTTTCCTTTCTCTGCACTTTTTTGAAATAAAATAAATGGTGAGAAATACTTTGCATTGTGAGTTTAACTTTAGATTCGAACGGTCTTACTGCAAGATATCAATATTAAACATGCAAAATAAATCACGATTAATCGCGATTAACTATGAAATTTCTGAGATTAGTTGCGATCAAGAAAATTAATCGTTTGACAGCCCTAATTTTATTACATATTTTTATTATAATTGTTCTCCCCCTGCACTTTTTGCAACACTTTTTTACTATTATTGCACGTTATTAGTACTTCTGACTATCTTAGCGAGTCAACGGTTCTTCTGATCCTAAGCATTTCATTGCATTATTGACCTTGTATTGCTTCTGCATATGACAAATAAACAGTCTTAAATCTTGAAATCTTGAAAACAGCGTAATATGAGCCTTTTAGTGCTACGTTGCAGAACATTCCACGAAACGATGTTCTGCAAATCGCATTCCTCCACTTTAAAAACTCTCCAGGTCCGCCTCTGTCTGTACCTCTGTATCTCCTGCTCACAGCTTTTTAATGACTGGGATTAGGGCGTGAGATTTTGGTGGCTAAAGCGGAGAGAGGGCCTGTTATCTACGAGATAATAGCATGGATAGAGAAGAGGGGAGGGGGAAGAGTGGAGGAGGAGGAGGAGGGCGGGTTGTACACTGGGGGTAGTTTTCAAAGAGGCGCAGACTTGACGCCATTGGGAGACTCCTTTGACTTTAATCTCGGCTACTTCTTTGAAAATGATGACCGAGGACCACGGTTGCTTCATTAAAAGACATGTTCTGTTTCTTGTGTAGTTTCAGCCAGTTTCCCCCCCCCATCTTCTCCTCTTCGGCTCTTTCTCGGTTCTTTGTGCGAGCCTGCTGATGTGGGCTTTCGGAGGGGGCCTGCGGAGCACCTTGGCTGGCTGCGTATATGTAAATAAGAGAGTTAATGGGGCGGACAGTTCAGCCGAAGTGGGCATTTCTAATCCTCTCACTGCAGAGTCAATGAGGGACAAATGAGAAGAAGCAACTGGTACTTGAACACTTGTACGATTCCTCTGGCCCCATGTGGATATCTGAACTTAACAGCAATTAAGAATCTGTGAGTGTAGTTGATGTCTTCTAAGAAAAGTGAATTATGTATTGCTTTTGTCTGGTATAAGAGGGACAAATATGTGATAGCTGATTGGAGACTTTAAGCCAGTGGTTCTTAACCTGGGTTCGATCAAATCCCAGGGGTTCGGCGGAGGTCAAGACACGCACCCGACTCATATTTTTATACCGTTTTATACAGTTTGTTACAACATATCTTTGCGAGCAATCCTTTTCGAGGATGCTGACAAAAGTATTAGGACGATTGTGTATTTCTGAACTTTCATAATGATAACAAGACGTATTGGTAATGACAACAAATCAATTTATTG
Organism: Paratrypauchen microcephalus; assembly: GCA_036785185.1. Lineage (NCBI taxonomy): Eukaryota > Metazoa > Chordata > Actinopteri > Gobiiformes > Gobiidae > Paratrypauchen > Paratrypauchen microcephalus. Next base: position 2,148,210 of record JAVJIX010000141.1, on the reverse strand, counting down.
ATATATTAAAGCAGATTTCATCATGTGTAAAGGTATGTATTATTGCAAAAATGTAACAATATCAATTTAAATTGATTTTTCATCAAAATAAACACCTTAATCACAGCTTTACAAATTCTGTCTGTCCTTTCAGTCATGCAGATGGGGGGATTCGAGAACTCTATGATATGAGTTGATTTTAAAATATTATTAATTGAGTGTTCAAACTATTATTTTCATAATGAGAGGACACGATGAAAACGAGTAATATTCGTCCACAAATGGATTTGCGCACAATGATCTGAAAATATGACAACGTCTGATAATGTAATTGAATAAGATAAGATAAGCCTTTATTAATCTCACACAGGAGAAATTTACTCGCCACAGTAGCTCCAGGACAATTGGACAAGAGGGAAAAAGTGCATGCAGGCAGGGAGGGGATGAAGTAAGTAATAAATAATACAAATAGTAATACGTAATAATAATGGAAAATAGTAATAATGATAATAGTAACAACAAGCATCAACATGAAAAGGAGGATATTGCACGTCTGGCCTATATAGTAGAATTATACAGTCTGATGGTGGTGGGGATGAAGGATCTGTGGTAGCGCTCCTTCTTGCACTGGGGGTGCCTCAGTCGGTTGCTAAAGGAGCTGCTCAGCTCCTCTATAGTCCGGTGCAGAGGGTGAGAGGTGTCGTCCTTAATGGACATGAATTTGGCCAGTACCCTCCTCTCAGCCACCTCCTCTACACGGTCCAGAGGACAGGAATAAGTGCGATGAAATAGTATTAAATACACCACATTTAAATAATGCTTGATACATTGAAAAGTTGTCTCAGTACCCCAGCATCACAAATTATACCATCGTCCTAATACTTTTGTCAGGCAGTGTAGAAACTAAAAAAGGAACAGACTTTGCTGTGAAAGTAACATGAGAGTGACACTTGCCAAGGTGAAGCTGCATTTCTAAACTCGTCTGTCAAAGGCAACAGCAGAAGTCACACTGATTTGCAGTTAATCCTCATTATTATTGTAGCCTGATGGAAATTTGGTGATGGGGTGTGTTAAAATGTTCAAAATAAACAGCATAAATACAATGAGTTCATTATTGGAAGAAAAATTAAAACCATTTCAGTATGGTAGTGTTAAAAAAAAGTCATGTCTTTGTGAAAAGGTAATGTGTTGTGAGTTCAGGCCTTGTATTGGTTTTGTTCTTTGAACACAGTGATGTTAATGCATGGTTCATTTTGTGCACCAGTAAAACATAAACCTATGTCTTGAATTTGAAAAAAAAATCATATTTTATTTTTCAGTAAAGAAGGGTTCGGTGAATGTGCATGAAACTGGTGGGGTTCAGTACCTCCAACAAGGTTAAGAACCACTGATTTAAGCTTTGGAGATGCAGACAGGCAGAAAGAATTACTCAAACATTGTCAGGGCTGATGACGCTATCTGGTTACTTAGTTGTATTGATTTATTAGTTTATCTCTCTGATAAAACAAATAGGTGATGTTAAAATTGCTCTTATTGATACTTTGCAGTGACATCACGCTGGGGCACCCATAATGCACCTGTACAATTATGTTAATATTACTTATATTAAGCCATGTTTGTACTACTGTTCTGATGCTGCTCCTCTGAACCTTTTTTTTTAAAATTTGGATTGTTTTTTTTACTATATGATAGCTATATTCTAGTTATTATTATTATTATTATTATTTAGTGTTTTATGTTCCCACCTTATCACAAGTTCCTAGTCTGTGAATGTGTATGTTCACTTGACAATGGCAATAAAAGTCTTTCTGATTCTGATTCTTCCACACTCATTCACACTTGCAGTTCAATAAACCTAGCTAACAAACAGAAACTGTAAACAAATATGCAAATATGTGTGCTAGTTTCAGTAAGTTAACTCCTTCCTTTTTCTCTTCTTTTGCTGCAGATGTTTATGGCAGACGAAGTCTAAAAAAAATACAAAATGGATTTACACAGCGCATTTTCAGGGACCCGGCCCCGGATAAGCGGAAGAAAATGGATGGATGGATGGATTTTCAGGGACCTAATCAATACGAGCGCTCATGGTCCTGTTTAGATGTTTGAGTAGATTACGCAGTGCAAAACAGACAGACAGGTGTTTTTAATTAATTATCATTCTATTCTGTTAGGTAATATAAAAGGGGACCTTCAAAAACCAAACTCTTTTCTCTACACTTTCCTAGAGCGTAACACATAATATCCTCCACACTCTGGTGTCACAAACGTACTGAGTCAAATGCCACGCAAAGCTCTAATCGAAGTCCCGCTGAGTTCACACACTGAGTCTGCAAAACCAGGGCACAGCGAGCGGCCTCTAATGACCTGCCCCGTGACTCCGCCCAGCTCCTCCACCACACCACGCCCACTCCTCGTCTCCATGGCGCCGGATCTTTCCCCGCTCAGAGATGCAGACGGGGCTGGTCGGTAAACACTGCGCCCCCTCAGTGCCCCGTCGGCCCCTCAGGTTGTGATCCTGGTGAAGTATGTGTTTAAACGTCGAGTACATGCAGTATTCATGGCGTTCAGTGATGGGTCTAAACAGTAGGGCAGTCTCACGCTGGCACTGAGAGAGATCCTCATTCGAGCCGTATCAAAGGTCTTGTGTAGGCATGTATTTTACACATAACTGCATGCATATTCTTTCTATTTTAGTTAAAAAGCCCATATTTTGCTATTTTCTCATCTATGCTAGAATTTTTCCTCGTCAAAAACACACCTGGAGTTGTGTTTTCTTTCATTCACACGTGTTTAACGCACAAATCCTGCATGTTTAGGCTGAGTTTTTCTCATGAGGTAATACAGGAAGTGCTTCACTGTGTTTTTAAACGCCAATACATCTTTACTAAAATCATCAAGTTCAAAGGTCAAAGTCAGCTTTATTGTCAAAAAACATATATACAGGTTGCACACACAGGATTTGAAATTGCAGCGCCCTCTAGGCCCACAGTGAACATAAAACATCTGATAAACAAGACAATAAACAACATGACTAAAACATCACATATACCTGTAGCAAAAGAACAGTAAACTTATAATACAAATAGGTAAAACAGACAATGTGAAACGTAATAAAGTTCAAATTGTGTCATTTAAGCAGCAGTGTCAGTGTCATTTAAATGGATAGTTCGTTTTTTTTTATGTGAATCTGTATGCCGGGTCATTTAATAAAGCTTATTTTTCTTCTCAAAACAATATTTGTCCAAAAAGTGATATATTTGTGTCACAAAACAGTTGCACATGAAAAAGTCAGAAGTCATAATCGCTTGGTGCTATTTTCTCTTGAGTCGTATCACTGCGCGCCTGTTATTATTATTATTAGCCTGTTCACTTGTAAGTGGCGATGTTTAGAAATGAACAGGCTAATAATAATAATAATAATAATAGGCGCGCAGTGATACGACTCGAGAGAAAATAGCACCAAGCGATTACGACTTCTGACTTTTTCATGTGCAACTATTTTGTGATGCAAATATATCACTTTTTGGACAAATATTGTTTTGAGAAGAAAAACAAGCTTTATTAAATGTCCCCACTAACTTGCCGGACCTACTTTCGTCAGCTCCAGAACCGGGGCAGAACTCGGCTCAGAGGACACTGTCAGGGGTAAGTCAGTGTTAATGCACGACACTGCTGAAGGGGACGCCATACAGATTCACATCAAAAAACCTGAACTATCCCTTTAAGCAGAAGTGTCATTTAAGCAGCAGTGTCATTGGGGGAGGGCAGGGCAGGGAGAGAGTTCAGCATCCTGACAGCTTGGAAATCATCTGGATGATTTCAATTCCTTGGAACTGCCTATTTGTGCTGAACAAAAGGTAAAACGTAGCTGTAAACTTGAAAACTAATGTAACATAATATTTTGAGCTTTGGAGATGTAGACGGACTCTGCTGCCCAGAACACAATGCACCAGCCCCCATGAATCCACAGGAGGACGGCTCACGTCACAACAGGCCTTGATGTATCTTCTGCCATGGGGGTTACCAGTGTCCACAGACACTGGGGGCGAGGTGGGGTTAAGTGTCTTGCCCAAGGACACAACGGCAGCGCTCATCTGTGGGAGCTGGGCTCATATGCGTTCAACCCGTCAAGAGCAGGATCACGAGACATATGCTCTACCAACTGAGCTACTGCCGCCCCCCTACTCAAACATGTATGACATAAAAAACAGACCTGGAGTTGTGGGGGGTTTTTTTTGTTTGTTTTTTGTTTTTTTACTCAAACATGTATGACATAAAACACAACTCCAGGTCTGTTTTTAATGATGTAAAATTAAAAAAAAAATATTATAACAGGGTTTAAAGCCCACAAGAGTTGATTTTGTGTAACATAGGACCTTTAGGTTATTATACATTTTTTAAATCCTTTTTTCTTTGTCTCTGAAATACAAGAATTCCACTCATTCACTGACACGTGCCACCAGGTGTTCTTGAAGATATTGCCTGGAGCTACTGTGGCAAGTAAATTTCTCCTATGTGAGATCAATAAAGTCATATCTTATCTTATCTTATCTTATAGTTTAGTTTATTTAAAAGGGGACAGTGCAATTTCATAAAACAGCGTTTCCCAACCAGGGGTACAAGTGCCCGTAGGGGTACGCGAGCACACTACAGGGGGTACTCGGCAGTGTCGCTGCCAGGCGCAGGGGGAGATTTTTTTGAATGTTTTAATTCTAATTTGAGTTAAAGAAAAGAGAGAAAATGCCTGAGAATTAAATTTTCAAATTAAGGAGATGAAATGAAATGATTTTCATTTAATAATCTGTTGTGTCACGTTCTGTTTTTGGAGAATTATCAACATGTATGAGTGAGGGGGTACTCGAAGTATGACAAAAAGACTCAGGGGGTACACAAGACAAAAAAGGTTGGGAAACACTCATAAAACACATGATTTCACATGGATAAAAAAGCCAAAATATGCCAGAAGGTTTTCATCTGTAGTCTGTTGTTTCTTTTATGCAGGTAATCAACAACAAATCAAAAATCAGGTCTAATTATAGGTTATCTGATTATTCTGTTTATTCAGTTTTTAGTTTTTTTGTTGTTGTTTTTTCAGCCACGTAAATGTACCCACTGACTGCTCAAATAAAGACCTTTTTTTTTTTGCTTCCAAACATACAGCCATATTTTAACACTGCATAGGTAAACTCCAAAGCCAAAGCCAAGCCAAAACGAAAATGTATTTCATTTTCGTTTTGGCTTGGATTTGTCGAAAAGATTCACAAAAAACTAATAAAAGTAACCACATATCTTGTTTATGTCTACCACCACCACTCCACTTCTTCAGTTCTTGGTTTGTTTGGGTGCACACCACTGCTCAGTCCCCATTAGCTGCCTGTGAGCCTTGTAGCAGCACGGTAAGACCAGCCAAAAGAACACCTCTCTCAAAGCGTGATGTTTACCTAAATAAAACTATCAAATGGGAGGCTGAATTGCACTAATAAGTGTCCCTGAGTACATGAAACCCACAGACGCACGAGAGCTTTGATCAGCGGTGGAGTAAACAATGCGAAAGGCTGTGTGCGGAGTCAAATCGTCATCGGGACAGTTATAACAAAGCAGAGTTCTCAAACGCGATCCTGTCACAACAACTCTGTCAATTACACACTGTATAGAATATGTTTGTATATTAAAAGGCAAACGATTTTTCATATTACAGCATGTTTTTCTTAAAGCGGGGGTCCATTTTTGAGCTTTCTGGCATGTTACGACGTTGTTCCCTCGCCGTAAACATGCCTGAAGAGGTTTTAGACGTCATCCATGCAGCTTTGAGTAATCTAGAGATCTCTCCCAGGCCTTATTTGAACCTCTTTACGTTTAGCTGTAAGGTTATGTACAAGGCTCCGCCCACAAGCCTACATCAGCCATCCTCCCACATGACAATTCTCCATAAATATACAAAAACATATTACAAAACTGTACACAACAACTTCACAAACCTGATGCGATGTGCAGTACTTTCATTGATTGTGTTGTGATCGCGCTCTGAAGAGGAAGTGACTTAATGAAAAACAATTCTGAAAAAAAATCTGAAAAATATAAGATCTACTAACAAGTCTCATCATACGTTTGCATTAGTTGTCAGCAGTGGAATAAAACTCGAGTGTTGGGGTCTCTCGTCACAGTAGAAACATCTCTGGTTTTAATTTCCGGTTATCTGTAGATGTGTTTGTCCATATTAAGATTAAGGTTCAGCCTTTATTGATCTCACACACAGTGACACACAGGAGAATTTTTTCTTTTGCATTTGACTCATCGCAAAAGGAGAAATTCAATTTGTCAACTGGACAAAAGTTTATTTGGTTGAATACGTTACGCAGCTCATCCAAGCTGTGAAACATATTCAACCAAATAAACTTTTGTCCAGTTGACAAATTGAATTTCTCTTTTTGCCATGGATTCTGGACGACTGATTGCCTGGAAGAATCCATGACTCATCGCTGTACCAGCGGCGAGTCTGGTAACGCTTGGTCCAGAATGCGCTGCCGTTGCGCGTAGACAGACAGCTAAGTGAACCAATCAGAGAACAGTTAACGGACAGCGACGTGAACCAAGCCCGTAGGAAGCAATGCAAAAACATCTTTTTTGAAAAGAAAGGCCTCTAGAGCTGTCAGCTGCTGTGGTTTTAAGGAATCGCTGTGTTTTAGGTCATTTAAGACCAATTTTACAGCTGAATGGAAGGGACGTTGCGGGCAAAGGCGGGTGCACTGACGTCACCATCTTTGAACGAATCAGAATCGCGGAGTCCGTTGTTAACCGGGGGAGCGAGGGTGGAGCGAGGGTGTCCAAATGGTATCGCGCTGTATAGCAAATACAGAGAGATATCATTTGGCTGGCCAGGTAAGACGACTGAGGGATTCTTCTCACATTTGACCCATCCTTTTTTCCCATCTTTCCGGCGCCCAGGGGGCAGTACCGTGAAGGGTCTTGCCCAGGGACCCACACTGGCTTGCTCATTGCCGGGGGGGAACCCAGTTAAGTGACTTACCAGTTGAGCTAACCAGCCGGTACAATTGCCAAGATTGCACGGTTGGTTCTGCTGGAAAATGTTTAAAGTTTGATTAAAGGTCCTACATTACACAAAATTGACTCTTGTGAGCTTTAAGACATGTCAGAATGTTGTTACCTCCTCAAAAGCAGACCTGGAGTTGGGTTTTGTTTCACTCACACGTTTGAGTAACCCTTAATTATTAGTCCGTCCACATGTCCAAAAAAAACCCACCTTATATAAAACAATAAATGGTAAAAGGAGAAATTGAATTTGTCAACTGGACAAAGTTTATTTGGTCGAAGACGTTTCGCAGCTTATCCAAGCTGCTTCGTCAGTTCTGGGTAGAGTGCTGATGGACGCTGCTTATATCTGCCTGAAGGGAGGAGCTAACTACAATGAAATTACTCTGAAACTATCCCACCTCTTTGTTTTCAGTTTCTGTCTGGGGTCTTGTTTAGCATACCCATTCAGTACCATAATGGGTGTTTTCACACTTCTGAACCTGACCTGGCTAGTCCTATTGTTTTCTTTATTTTGATTTAGGTTTTAGAATGGAATTATACATGGGAGACAAATTGTGTCTGACCCCTCCATTTCTGTTCAAGGAAGGATTCTCCCTTTAACTCCCCTCTCAAACCAGCTCTTTTTTCTTGGCTAAGATCTCCTCTCTTCAGGCAGATATAAGCAGCGTCCACCAGCACTCTAACCAGAACTGACAAAGTAGCTTGGATGAGCTGCGAAACGTCTTCGACCAAATAAACTTTGTCCAGTTGACAAATTCAATTTCTCCTTTTTCTACCTGGACGACTGAGGGATTCTTCACACATAAAACAATAAAGAAAATCGTTTAATTACAGTGAAATTATGGGTGAAGCTTCAGGTTAGGTTCCTTTATCATATTTTGCAATAACATGACGCTGTTCTATGTTCAGTGGTTACCATGGTGACACAATTATGCACCATGTCTTTATTCATCTCATTTCACTACGGTCAACTACAATAGAAATACAACAGAAGTTCTCTGCAATGATTAATCCCTCGATCAAGCAGCCACGTAGGTACACGCTCTGCAACAGATAACCAAGTTTGCAGCATTCTTTCAGTTTTTCTCTTCTTGTTAGTGCACGGCTCACGCGGCGCACCAGAACATTACGCTCAAACAAGTCTGTCCTCTTTGTTTTGATCTCTATGGGGACCCACCTCGTGCAAAAAAAAAAATGTTTTGGAAAAGCAAGCTAAGACAACGCACGCGTGAGAGAGCTAGCGTGGAATCAATACGTCTTCTTGATTTAAATGAGGGCTACTGGCTCTGAAGTTCCTTTCTCTGCCGTGTTGAAAGAACTGTGCTCCGACTCCAAAGCCCAGCGCACTTTACCATTGGCGTATGAATAATTTAATGCAAATAATCATCGAGTATGCGGTTTGTGCGAGAAAATTTGAGCTGAAAGACAAAAGTAGAAAGTGCGGCCTCACAGTGCGGGGAGGAAAATAAAATGAGATGTTACGCGAGATGTGTAGAGTCTCCCCCAGGCCCCGCGAGCTGCCAATCCCCCCCGGACCTTTACCCACTCCTCCAGCGCTGTACTGGAGTGAAGTGTGTCAAACAAGTGCGAGAGGACAACGATTCGAGTAAACAGGCTGAGAAAAAGTTGGGTAAGACTTTCTAACGGGGACAACAGTGTTTAATTACATTGGAATTGCGGGTAAAGCTTTAAATAATGTTCCTTTATGATACTTTGCATTGACGTGGCACTGCGGGTGTCCTGCATGCGTCTCTGTTGGAGGAATGCTCAGTAGTTACCACGGTGACACAATTATGCACCATGTTACGCTATTGTCTGATCTATATTATAATTTTGTTTAATAATCCTCATCAAAAACAGACTCAGAGTTGTGTTTTTTTTTTCATTTACGCATGTTTAACACAAAAAATCCTGCATAAAGCTCTTTTTTTCTAAAATCAGCATCTCTACATGTATTCCAGCCATTCCATTCCAGCATCTGTTGAATTCCAACACAAACACAAAGCTGAGCTACTTCAGTTCTTGCACCAGGAGTGGCATAAAGTCACCCAAGAACAATATGAAAGACTTGTGGAGAGCATGCCAAGACACATGAAAGCTGTGATTAAAAATAAGGGTTATTGCAGCAAATATTGATTTCTGAACTCTTCTTAAGTGTAAACATTAGTATTATGTTGTTTTAAAATGAATTTGATCTTGTTTCTTTGCATTGTTTGAGGTCTGAAAACATGTATCTTTTTTGTTATTTTGACCATTTGTCATTTTCTGCAAATAAATGCTCTAAACGATAATATTTTTATTTGGAATTTGGGGGAAATGTTGTCAGTAGTTTATAGACTCAAACAAAAATGTTCCTTTTGCCCAAACATATACCTATAAGTAGTAAAATCAGAAAAACTGATCATTTTGCAGTGGTCTCTTATTTTTTTTTACAGCATTTGGAGCTTTGGAAATGTAGACAAACGTGTGAATGAAACAAAACACAACTCCAGGTGTGTTTTTTAGGAGGTAACTGCGTTATAACATAACAAAGAGCTCACATGAGTCAATTTTAAGTAACATAGTGAAGGCCCTAGATATTTTAGCAGTCGGTGGTCCTGCGTCTTAAAGATCCCATGACATGGTACTTCTTGATGCTTTTATATGGCGCCTTAACGGTTCCCTAATACTGTAAATGAATCCTTCAGTCAGAGTCATAAATGTGTCTCTGAAACACTTTATTCTGGGCGTTGTTACTTGAATGCAAATGAGGAGGACAGAGACAGGCCAGTGCAGCAGGTGGGGGTGTGGCCAAACTCTCCGCTGGTTCCTTGTTTAGCGGTGCGCTGTGCGCTGGCCCCACTTCCGTGTGTGTAAGTGCGAAGAAGATGAGACGAGTTGCATTAAAAAAATACATTTCCACAGAAAATAAAATTAAACCACAGAGGCTCGGAGGCTCGGATAAAGGACATCCGAGCCTGGAAACACTCTCACGTGTCTCCAGACAAATAAAAAACGCATCTCGCATTTCGTAGCTCGTTTGCGGTCCGAATTCTCTGGGCGTGATTTCCAGAGACGGTGGGTGGACATCCAGACGGGGGGTGGAAACCTTTCCGCGAGTGTGACGTGAGAAAGTTCCCTTGTTCAGAATCACCCGTTTGGGCTGTCTTGTTTTCAAATGCAGAAAAGGCCCGCAAATGATCAGTTTACACATTTCACAACTTTTAGCCATGGAGGGGCCCTAAACAGGGTAGAGCTCACATTAACGTTCAAAAACCTCAGAAAGTGAAAATTTCATGCCATGGGACCTTTAACATTACATAATATAATAAAGGTACCAAATGACAACTACTATATAAAAAAGAAAAGGAAATATGAAAACTAACTACTTTTTCTACAAAACTCATGTCACTGTCAATAATTAATGGTGGCGCAGTAGTGAGGAATTCTAATGACAGATTTCCACAGTGTTGCTCAGCATTGAGACATCAGACTAAACCCTGCCTCGGCTTGGTTTGTGTTCCTCTGTACAGTCCCATTAGACCGTCCATAATTCATGTGTGAGGCTTCATGGGATTTAACACGTACTTAACAATGAACTTCTTTTACTCACACTGCACACTGTAATGACAATGAGCAGACCCGTGCCTGTGTGCTCACTGTAGTTGTTGTTATTATGGAACAGTTTTCGATGTTGATGGTTCTATATTACACAAAATTGACTCTTGTGAGCTTTAAGTCATGTTATATTGTTGGTACCTCACCAAAAACATATCTGGAGTTGTGTTTTGTTTCATTTACACATTTTTGAGTAACACTTTATTATTAGTTCATCTACATCTCCAAAGCAAAGTTATGATGAAGCGATAGTTTCCAAGATAACAGCTACATTTTCGCCTTTAGTTCAGTAGAAATGGGCAATTCTAGGGCTGAGATTATCCAAATGATTTTAGTGAAGGTATGTGGAGTTTAAAAACACAGTGGAGCACTTGCTGTTCCCCCACATGACATCACAAGGTGGAAGAGAGTGTTTTCTTTTTGAGGAAATAACTCCAAAACATGCAGGATTTTTTTAGGTTAAACATGTGTAAATGAAACGACAACAACAAAAATGCACCTCCGAGTATTTGTGTTTTCTGTTTAAGAGAAGAATTCAATGTAAATACGCAGGGTTTGTGTGTTAAACATGTGTGAATGAAACAAAAAACACAATTCTAGGTATGTTGGGATTAGGAAACAATATTATAACACAGATCAGATAATAACGTAGTGTTTACTTTGAACTGCTGCATGGGCAACAATTAATAATTACAATTATAGCGCAGTCAGCGTACATATTCCCACAGTTAAATGCTAAATGCTTTAACGATGTTCCCTCATCAAAAACATGCCTGATGAAGAAATGTTAATTTAACTCATATAAACAGTTATTCATTGATTATATAACTATATTACTTAACATTTATACAAACACTGAAGTTACACATTTGTATATTACTATTACTTAACGCTTATACCAACACTGAGGTCATCTATGGCAAAAGGAGAAATACAATTTGTCAACTGGACAAAAGTTTATTTGGTCGAATACGTTTCTCAACTCATCCAAGCTGCTGCTTCAGTTCTGGTCAGACTCTGGTGGACACTACCTATATCTGCCTGAAGGGAGGAGCTAACTACAGTGAAATTACTCTGAAACTACCACACCTACTTGTTTACAGTTTGTGTTAGTTAGGTGGGCCTGTTAGATCTGCAGTGGGAGTGGAGTGTGGGTAAACTTTTGTCCAGTTGACAAATTGAATTTCTCCTTTTGCTGTGGATTCCACCTGGACGACTGAGGGATTCTACACACTGAGGTCATCTATTTCTGTAAAACGCTTCATGATTATGGTACCAGGCAGAGCGCTTGGAATGTTGTTGGAATGTTGTTGGAATGTTGTTTATGGCAGGTTGACCGGAGGCCAGAGAGAGCTGTCTCTAAAAGTGAACGTGGGAAAGCAAGGAGAAGCCAAGTGGAATTTGATTAAAATGTTATTTTGCATATTTGCATATTCATAGGCTACGTTCACACTGCAGCCTGAAGTGACCCAAATCTGATTTTTTTTTTTGCCTCTATGCGACCTGTATCTGATCTTCTAATGACAGTCTGAATGACACAGCTCTGATTTTTTTCAAATGCGACCCAGGCCACTTGGATATGTGGTCCTAAAACCGATACATATCCGACCTTTTGACATGCGACTTCAGTCTGAACGGCCAGGTCGCATTCATCCAACCTGCCCGTGTTTCCTCCCATGAGAGTGGTACAAGTAGGCGTTCACAAATGTACATAAATGTTCTTCTTGTCATATGAAAATTTTGTATGAACTTCGTGTCAGTGAAGCGGCGAAGCACATAGGAATCTATGAGGGGCCGTTCAAGACATTATTCATTCCTGGTCCTCTCACATACATACTGTATATTCTCACTCTCACATACATATATTCTCCCTCTCACATACATATATTCTTACTCTCACATACATATATTCTTACTCTCACATACATATATTCTCACTCTCACATACATATATTCTCACTCTCACATACATACATTCTCACTCTCACATACATATATTCTCACTCTCTCATATATATTCTCACTCTCTCATATATATTCTCACTCTCTCAAATATATTCTCACTCTCACATACATATATTCTCACTCTCACATTTATATATTCTCACTCTCACATGCATTATATTCTCACTCTCACATGCATTATATTCTCACTCTCACATGCATATATTCTCACTCTCACATACATATATTCTCACTCTCACATGCATATATTCTCACTCTCACATACATATATTCTCACTCTCACATACATATATTCTCACTCTCACATGCATTATATTCTCACTCTCACATACATATATTCTCACTCTCACATGCATTATATTCTCACTCTCACATGCATATATTCTCACTCTCACATACATATATTCTCACTCTCACATACATATATTCTCACTCTCACATGCATTATATTCTCACTCTCACATGCATATATTCTCACTCTCACATACATATATTCTCACTCTCACATGCATATATTCTCACTCTCACATACATATATTCTCACTCTCACATGCATTATATTCTCACTCTCACATGCATATATTCTCACTCTCACATACATATATTCTCACTCTCACATGCATATATTCTCACTGTCACATTTATATATTCTCACTCTCACATGCATTATATTCTCACTCTCACATGCATATATTCTCACTCTCACATACATATATTCTCACTCTCACATACATATATTCTCACTCTCACATGCATATATTCTCACTCTCACATACATATATTCTCACTCTCACATGCATATATTCTCACTGTCACATTTATATATTCTCACTCTCACATGCATTATATTCTCACTCTCACATGCATATATTCTCACTCTCACATGCATATATTCTCACTCTCACATGCATATATTCTCACTCTCACATACATATATTCTCACTCTGACATACATATATTCTTACTCTCACATACATATATTCTCACATGCATATATTCTCACTCTCACATTTATATATTCTCACTCTCACATACATATATTCTCGCTCTCACATACATTATATTCTCACTCTCACATGCATATATTCTCACTCTCACATACATTATATCCTCACTCTCACATACATATATTCTCACTCTCACATTCATATATTCTCACTCTCACATACATATATTCTCACTCTCACATACATTATATCCTCACTCTCACATACATATATTCTCACTCTCACATGCATATATTCTCACTCTCACATTTATATATTCTCACTCTCACATACATATATTGTCACTCTCACATACATATATTGTCACTCTCACATACATATATTCTCACTCTCACATGCATATATTCTCACTCTCACATTTATATATTCTCACTCTCACATACATATATTTTCACTCTCACATACATTATATCCTCACTCTCACATACATATATTGTCACTCTGACATACATATATTCTTACTCTCACATACAGGGGGTCCTCGGGTTACGACGGTCTCGGGTTACGACGTTTCGTGGTTACGAACGCGCCCCCATTAAAAAAAATATGTATATATTACGCGTCATTCCGTCTTACACGGTTTAGCGTGGTAAGAGATGTAAACAAATGCGAACGGCGCGCGGCGCACGGCGCAAGAATACGCTCTGTTGTGGTTGTAGGGCGGAGAAGACGGCCTCGTGTGCGTGCCCAATGTGGGCGGAAGTACCTGATGTGGGCTCTGATCTGCTCCTATGAAAGTGGCAGTGATAACCAAGCAGCGTAGTGGTCTAATTATTGAGATGGAAAGGTTATTGGTGCTTTGGTTGGGAGATCAAAAGCAAAATCCGGTTTACGACGAAATTCGGGTTACGACGCGTCTTAAGAACGGATCTACGTCGTAACCCGAGGACCCCCTGTACATATATTCTTACTCTCACATACATATATTCTCACTCTCACATACATTATATTCTCACTCTCACATGCATATATTCTCACCCTCACATACATATATTCCACTCTCAAATACATATATTCTTACTCTCACATACATATATTCTCACTCTCACATACATATATTCTCACTCTCACATACATATATTCTCACTCTCACATACATATATTCTCACTCTCACATACATATATTCTCACTCTCACATACATATATTCTCACTCTCACATACATATATTCTCACTCTCACATACATATATTCTTACTCTCACATACATATATTCTCACTCTGACATACATATATTCTCACTCGCACATACATACATTCTCATGCTGAGAATATATGTATGTGAGAGTGAGAATATATGTATGTGAGAAGACCAGAATGTATAATGTCTTGAACGGCCCCTCATAGTAATCCCACCACTCTTGACTGCGACTCCGCAGCCACACGTTCCTCTGTATGGAGGTTGCTGCCACTGCCCCACAAAACGCCATGGCAAAAAACCTCGCCCTTCTCCTTCTTAACCTCCTCTTTAAAAGAAATGTATTGTACATGTGCTGGCTCCAGTAGGACAGCAACTTTAATAAAGCCAGATGTACACACTGAGCACTCTCGCTGCATATGACCTCATCGTGTCCTCCAATGCGCATGCGGGACACTTTTGGGGCATTTAAAGTTCACACTGGAGGTCACGTACAAGTCGCATTTAATTGGAAATGTGAACGACCTCACACAAAAATCAGAATTGAGCATTAAGCCCTGCAGTCTGAACGTAGCCATATTGTATTTCTATCTGGGTCTGAGGGAGAAGTGAGCAGTGAGTCTGAAGCTCCTGGCGTAAGTCTTACATATTGTGAGCGACTAGAGAAAGACTGACCCAGAGCTCTGTATTAGACTTTTTGTGAGGAGAATAAACTTTTGGTTAATTTGAACCTTTTTGATCTTGGTCATCTTTGGATAGAACGTGCATCCCCCAACACTGAAGAGGTTTTAGAGTCATCCATGCATCTCTCCTGGGCCCTATTCAAAACCTCTTTACGTTTAGCTGAAAGATTCTGTACGAGGCTCCGCCCACAAGCCTACGCCACCCATGCTCCAACATGACAATTCTCCATAAATATACAAAAACATGATACAAAACTGTACACAACAACTTCACAAACCTGATGTGATGTGCAGGCTGATTGTGTTGCAATAACTCTGAAGGGGGAGTAACTTATCATGGAGAGCAAAGTGAAGTTAATCTTATAAAACATGTTAATAAGTTGTTTTCACCAAATGTAGTATTTTCAAAATGATAAAAAGGAACACGCTGATCTAAATATTTGATGTGTCAACAGTTAATACCCCATAGAAGTAAAATAACTCCTCTTTAATATTGTCAGGAAGAAAGCTGAATTAAAAATATTCATAATAAATTTCTAAATTACACTTAAGCATTGGAATACCTTGTACAGCTAATTCTGCTCCTGGTTTGATTAGCTCATTAAGACCAATCAGTGTTTAATCAATATTATTGGACGGTGCAGATGATATGTGAGTAGAGGGGAGTCGATGTATTTTGTGTTTTCCAGTGTCAGGTAGCTTGTGTTTTGACTAGGGCTGTCAAACGATTAATTTTCTTGATCGCAACTAATCTCAGAAATTTCATAGTTAATTGCGATTAATCGTGATTTATTTTGCATGTTTAAAATTGATATCTTGCAGTAAGACCGTTCGAATCTAAAGTTAAACTCACAATGCAAAGTATTTCTCACCATTTTTTTTTATTTCAAAAAAGTGCAGAGAAAGGAAAAAGTAACAATGAACCAGTAATAGTGCTTACTTTGAGAAATTGTAAATAAATGATTGAAGCCCGCTCGAGCTGCCTACGGATGCGTAGAAGGAACAAAATACGAGCAAACTCAAAATAGCGCGTTTAACCAACAATGAGTTTAATTAATACAACCAAATGAGCTGCATATGGATGGTAGAATTGCGGAAAATGCTGGCAAACTCTGATCGCGATTAAAAAAATTGTTCGCGATCAATCGCGATTCGCGATTAATCGCGATTAACGCGTTAATATTCCCAGCCCTAGTTTTGACAATTAAGTAGAAACTTTGCTAGAAACAGGTGTTATATTTTCAAGCTTAGTTAAATCATACCTTTTGGACCCTCTTCTTATTTTTGGTACTCTGCAATTGCTGTGTTTGCCTTCCCAACTAACTCCATACATACAAAAAACAGTAAATGAAGCTAAAAACTCGAGCTCCTCTACTCCATCACGCCGCGGCAGCAGAAGCACCTGCCACTACAGCCTTTTAATTTCCAAAAGATGTCAGATCAGATCTTCTTCACATGGATCTATCATGTGGCGACATGTATCTGTTCTATTTCCTCCCGAAAACGCTCGTCTAAACGCGGAATAAAAAGCAAAGAAGCGAAGCCACTTTCGCGTCTTCTGTTCAGACCGTCATCATATAAACGTAGCGTAAATCGGCCATAAATATCAGCCTAAAAAGCAGCAGAGCTTATCGGCCATCGGTTGCTCTGGCTTCTAAAGAGTTGTTATTCACTGCGTGCACATGGACGAGTGTAATCCGATTGCAAACGGATTGGGATCGTATCGGATTCATGTGCACAGGCTAAGTATCGTATAGGGATTGGTTTCGCGAATCCGAATGGAACCCCTGGCTTAGGCCGATAGTAATCCGCTTGATGCCGCCGTGTGCACGATATCCGATCGGATTGGCGTACTGCGCATGCGCGGGAATTTTTGCCAGGGATTTCACCTGGAAGTGGCAGGAGGCGCAGACGTCGTCATAAGTCGTGATTGTCAGACGAAATCATGGCTGCGAAGAAAGAACGCACCACACGTACACCAATGCTGCTCCGTCAAACTCCTCGAGCGCCATCTTTGTATACCGCCACGTAGTTTGTTGTGTTTTTATTGAGTAGCCATCACCCGGAAGTAGTTGGACTACAGCGCCACATAGCATAGCGGAGTTTCATGTGCACTGGGATCTAAGGATCTAAGGACAGACCACCCGCCGAGTAACGGGATCGGATTTGGAGAAATCCAATCTGATCCTGCCATGTGCACGCAGTGACTGACATTAGCCATTAAAAAAAAAAAACAACATATCGGTCGATCTCTATTATAAATCTGCATTTATTTACGTATAACTTATTTTGAATGAGTTAATGTGTATTTAATTCATATGTAAGTCATGGCAGCATTAGTACTGTTAGGGCACATGGAATACACAAGTACAACTATCTGAATAGGCTACTTTATAAACTAAAGTCCAGAATTCTAGCCATCCTTTGTTACACCTTCTCATGGCACAAATAATTAAAATGTAAATGTATAGAACCCCCATAAGTCCAAATGATCAAGAGGTACTTCCACAGAGCACAAAAACACTCATAAACGCCTCCATCACCTGCTATAACAATCAATTAAATTACAATATGCAAAGAACGGCGGTGTGTTTGAATGACTGACCGCCCGTGGACATTGTCATATGGACACATTAGCGCTAGGACTGGATTCCTCGCGTGTTTTATGTGTATAATTTTCCCCTGGTAGCTGCTGCTGCTGCTGCTGCTGTGGAGATGATGTGGAGGGATGAGGGAGGCAGAGACAGGAGAGCTGCCCCCAGTAATGAGGCCCTTTTATGGGCTTTAATTTGTCCCACTCCCCCGGGACGCTGATGGATGGCTCTCTTTATGCTCGCACTCTTTCTTTCTCCCATCTGTGATACGCAGGATTTATTTATACCCTCATATTAGCTCCTAACAAGTGCCTCCCTGCCATTACCACCGCACACAGGCTCGGCGTACAGACTGGGTTAGAATAATAAGCTTTAGTTTGATTCCTTTTTAAATGTCTGGGTGTAGCTTAACCAGACCAATGTAGCAGGAAACAGCAAGAGCCAATGTTCTGAAATGGGTGAAAATGATAAGAATGTTCAGTTAAAGCCACAATATGTAACTTTTTGACCAAAACAGACTAAAATAAAAGCATGTTTGTTCATTATGGGTTTTTATTGCACTAAAAAACATAGAAAAACATGCGCTGATTCTCCTTTTGACCTCTTCAACATAGTTTTACTTTACTTATAATACTTTTAGAAATACATTTATATAATTATGCCTTATTTGACACCAGTTGCTATTTATTTTGAATGTATTATTGCCATTTACAGTACAGGTCAAAAGTTTGGACACACCTTGTCATTTAATGTGTTTTCTTTATTTTCATGACTATTTACATTGTAGATTCTGACTGAAGGCATCAAAACTGTGAATGAACACATGTGGAATTATGTACTTAACAAAAAAATATGAAATAACTGAAAAAATATCTATACTATTTTGTATTGTATTGAATTGACAACACAGGTGATTTTTAACTTAACATGTCCTGTGTATTATTGAATTATTGAATGATTATATGGACTTTTTAATAAAGCATAGTATATTATACTATATACCTAAATAGCCGCGGTTGGTCACATATGTAAGCGGCACTGCAGGACACTAATGGGCTTTTAACTTCTACTTGGACACTTTTTAACTTAACTTTTTAACTTAAAGGTCCCATGGTATGAAATTTTCACTTTCTGAGGTTTTTGAACGTTAATGTGAGCTCCCCTACCCTGTTTAGGCCCCCCCCCCATGGCTAAAAGTTGCGAAATGTCTAAACTGAGCATTTGCGATCCTTTTCTGCGTTACACAAAACCAGTGTTGAAACGGGCGAGTTCGGACAAGGCACCTTTTTGACGTCAGATCGGCAAATGCAGCTCCAGCCCCTCCCTCTGTCTCCGCTCAGCGTCCCTGTATATCCCGCCCATAGAGTTTGGACTGTGAATGCGCTACAATGCGAAATGCGTTTTTTTATTTGCCTGGAGGCACGTCCGAGTGTTTCTAGGCTCGGAAGTCCTTTATCTGAGCCTCTGGACCTTTGAACAGCAGTGGTTTAATTTTATTTTATGTGGAAATGTGTTTATTTTTCAATGGAACGCTTCAAATCTCTCCCCCGTGCAAAAACAAGGAAATGGATCAGAGAGAGCACAGAGACGCCGTTTCCCAATTCACCGACGGCACGCTTGTGAGTGTGCACTCGGTCTGTCGTCGAGACGGCGCACACTCGCTCTGTCCTTAGTGCACTACGTTTCTCACATGTCCGTCTGCGAAATGGAACAAGTCCCGCCTCAGCTCAATGAGCTGGGTGGTCTGCTCCTTGTTCCCTAAAGACAAAAATATTATACTATTGCGACTAGTAATACTTGGAATTGGGACATGGCCAATGTTCCCCCTAATTTTTAATGTGTCTGAGCAAACACACTAACTCCACATCCGAAATGAACCCCCGCGCGGCTCGCACTTTGCAGATATAAAAAATGACCCCGCGGCTGAATAAAAAGCTCTTTCATCCCTGATTTACAGTGCACTGCACAAGTTTTCTTGTGCGCTGAGAATGTGCGAACAGTGCGCAGCTTAGAGTAAACGCTGGACATGGCGATACTGTAGAAATATCCAGCATTACAACAGCAAAGGAAATATAGAAGTGTAAGGGGAAAAGCATGTGAACGGTAATACAGGTGCCGTGAACTATGCCGTTACGGCTACTGTCACACACGTTTAGCGTAGTTTATGAAGAGTGTCATGTTGTAGGTGTAGGTGAGGTGAACCAGTACGTATATTTTATAGTGACGTCGCAACTCTCACTTGTGGATGTCGCTGGCGAGTCGGTCTTTGTAGTCATATATCCTCCCGCGCTGTGCATGCTGGGGCTTTTAAGTGTGCGAAGCGTGCATGTTTGCACGCTTGGTCCACGCCCCGATTTCCATGGAAACGACGGCGCCGTTCAGGGCTCGTCTCGTCGGTGCAGGGGGAAAAAAACGAATGGAACGGCGCTTCTCGCGCCGGATATGACGCATATCCCGTTCCAAGGACGCTCACAAGTGTGCCGTCGCTGAATTGGGAAACGGCCAGAGACAGCGGAGCGTTTAGCCACGCCCCCACCTTCTACAATTGGCCAGCTTTTTCCTCCTCATTTGCATTCAAGCAACAACGCCCATTATAGAGTGTTCTGAGTGAGGAAAATGACTCTTTCTCAGCTTATCTTTGTTTCTCATGCACTGAGTGTTGATTTTGAAGAAGGATTCATTTACAGTATTAGGGAACCATTAAGGAGCCATATAAAAGCATCAAGAAGTACCATGTCATGAGATCTTTAATTTAACTTAATTATTGAATGATTATATGGACTTTTTGTTATAAAAGCATTTCCATTTTAACAAAGTATAATTCTGCACTAATTCTGACCTGCCCTGAAACTCCACACCACAGATAGTCAGTGATGGGGGAGGGCTTAGCTTAATGTCATGCAAATGAGGCAAGTTGTGAGAAAAGTGAGAAAAGTTTATGAGCTGATTTCACCCCTTAGCAAAATCTGCTGTTCATGCTTTCAAATAGCCCAGCTTCTTCAAATATTGTCAGATTTTCATGTGTAAGGCATCATTGGAAAGCTTAGAATCTATACTTTCAGAATGTGTGAATAACTTAAAGCGCCTCCGGGACGACTTGTGTCCTATTTGGTCGCGGTCGGACACATATTCTAGTTTCTCTTATATTCTCTTGATGAGCTTCAAGAGGTAGTCACCTGAAATTGTTTTCCAACAGTCTTGAAGGAGTTCCCAGAGATGCTTAGCACTTCTTGGCGCTTTTGCCTGGACTCTGCGGTCCAGCTCACCCCAAACCATCTCGATTGGGTTCAGGTCCTGTGACTGTGGAGGCCAGGTCATTTGGCGTAGCACTCCATCACTCTCCTTCTTGGTCAAATAGCCCTTACACGGCCTTGAGGTGTGTTTGGGGTCATTGTCCTGTTGAAAAATAAATGATGGTCCAACTAAACACAAACCGGATGGGATGGCATGTCGCTTGCCATAACAGCAATTCTAACAGTTGTGCAATAGGGCTGTCGGCTGTGTATCGACCTGACTTCTGCACAACACAACTGATGGTCCCAACCCAATTAATAAGGAAATAAATTCCACTAAGTAACCCTGACAAGGCCCACCTGTGCAGTGAAAACCATTTCAGGTGACTACCTCATTAAGCTCATTGATAGAACGCCAAGGGTTTGCAGCGCTGTCATAAAAGCAAAGGGTGGCTACTTTGAGGAATCTAAAGTATAAGACTTAAACTACGTTCACACTGCAGCCTGAAGTGACCCAAATCCAATTTTTTCGCCTCTATGCGACCTGTATCTGATCTTCTAATGACAGTCTGAACGACACAGACCCGATTTTTTCAAATGCCATCCAGACCACTTGGATATGTGGTCCTAAAACCGATACATATCCGATCTTTTAACATGCGACTTCAGTCTGGCCAGGTCGCGTTCATCCGACCTGGGCGTGTTTCCTCCAGCGAGAGTGGTACAAGTAAATGTACAGAAAACTTTCTTCTCGTCATGCGAAAATAGTATATAAACTCCGTGTCAGTGAAGTGAAACACGTAGCAATCCCACCACTCTTGTCTGCAACTCCGCACCAACACGTTCATTTCTACGGACGTTGCTGCCACTGCCCCACAAAACGCCGTGGCCAAAAACCTCGTCCTTCTCTTTCTCCGTCTCCTCTTTAAAACAAATAAGCTGTACATGTTCTGGTTCCGGTATGACAACAACTTTAGGCTACCTCCGTAAACACTGAGCACGTTCGCTGCGTGTGAGGTCATCATGTCCTCCAATGCGCATGTGGGACACTTTTGGGCAGAGGTGGGACAAAGTCATTGCTGGGCAAGTCCCAAGTAAGTCTAAGTCTTTTGCACTCAAGTCCGAGTGAAGCCCCGAGTCAAGAGTATCCAAGTGCCGAGTCAAGTCCGAAATCAAAGCTCACAAGTCTCAAGTCGAGTCCAAAGTCCTAGCATTTTAGTTTCAAGTCATTTCGAGTCCCCTTTACAAAGAAATAAAATTTCTACGAATCATATAATGTCTGCAAGATCTGTATTCATGATTGGATTGTTGTGCAAGCCGAGCGCACATGCTCTTTGCATACATTTTCGCAGATTCACAAGTACAACGAATGCAGTCCTTATCAACATACTTTTAGAGTTTTTTTTTTTTCATTGGACGTAGCAAGTCATCAGAAGTTAAAAGGCCTAAGTCCAAGTGAAGTCACGAGTTATTGATATTGAAGTCCAAGTCGAGTTGCAAGTGTTTGTACATTTTGTCGAGTCGAGTCTAAAGTTATCAAATTCGTGACTCGAGTCTGACTCGAGTCGAAGTCACATAACTCGAGTCCACACCTCTGCTTTTGGGCCGTTTAAAGCTCACACTGGAGATCACATACAAATCACATTTAATTGGAAATGTGAACGGTCTCACAAAAAAATCGGATTTCACAAAAAAATCTGAATTGAGCATTAAGCCCTGCAGTCTGAACGTAGCCTTACTTATTTTACATTTTTTGTTAAGTACATAATTCCACATGTGTTCCTTTATAGTTTTGATGCCTTCATTCAGAATCTACAATGCAAATAGTCATGAAAGTAAAGAAAAGGCATTGAATGAGAAGGTGAGTCCAAACTTTTGGCCTGTACTGTATATTTTGTCTCTTTGTTATTATATTTTATTGTGATGAATAAGCTGCTATGTCCAAATAATTTCCCCTGTGGATCAATAAAGTTTGTCCAAGTCTAAGTTCTTAATGTTTATCTCCATAAAATAGACTGATTGGCCTGAAGGAGGACCACCTACTTGTTTGAAAATGTTCCTTTGACTGTAATATTCCACAGTATGGCATAAAACTGATCAATCTCCATGGAGAATGTTCTATTTTTTCCCTATTTTTCCTTATTTTTTCCTATATTTTTCTATTTTTTTCCTATTTTCTATGGAATCACGCTGTTGCCGTTCCACCTCCAGAAAGTCGCATGTCACTTTAATAGGCGACAGTGGCTCTGGTGGTTTTATTGATCCTGAATTGAGCATTTTGAGCTTTGGAGATGTGGACGGACGAACAATAACGAATTACTCCAACAATTGTGAATGAAAAACAAACAAAAAAATACAACTCCCGGTGTGTAACAGCATTCTAAAATGGCTTAAAGCTCACAAGAGTCAGTTTTGTGTAATACAGAACCTTTAAAAAGATAAAAACGATTTAACTAATGATCAAGGCCTAGAATTTAATTTAAAATCTGTTTCTGAAACTTTATAAACCTCTAAAGTTATTAAAGCATTTCACTTGTGTTTTAAATGTGCTCATTTATTTATTTATTTTTACTTAAAACTACAACGCCTTGGAAGTGTCATAGGTGAATAAATAATAACAAAACGTGGGAACGACTTATAAAGCGTGCGCATGCCTTATAAGTCGTTCCCACACTTTATTATTTATTCACCTATGACGCTTCCAAGGCTCTGTATAAACAATAATGTTACGGATATTAGATGGAATTTTTAATATTTAAAATTTTGCAAACGCCACCATGATATATTGGCTAACAGATATATTGATCTATCTCTAATCTTAGGCTCGAGTTATTGTTGAGTATTGGGCTGTTTTGTGTGTTTTTAGTCAAAGGTGCATTGTGTAACTTTTGGTTGGGGGTCCGTCACCTGTTTGTTTCTATGGATACGGCATTGCTCTGCCTGGAATGTTCCACAGTATGACATTAAACAGCTCTATGTTACATTTATTCTTTACATTATTCTCTGCTCTAGATCATTCTAAACACATTCAGGAAAGGTTCATTTCTGTCCTGTGAAAGTGACTTTTTTAGTATCGATACCCGCTCAAATAAGTATTTAAACATGTATCATTTGAACAGAAAACACTCTGTTCCACCTTGTGATGTCATGCGGTAATATAGGAAATACTCTACGCTCTGTTTTTAAACTATACTGAACTTCACCAGAATTATTTGGGTAATTTCAGCCCTAGAATTACCAATCTCTAATGAACTAATGGCAAAAGGTAATTTGAAAACTAACACTACATGACATCACAAGGTGGAACAGAGCACTTTAAGCTTTGGAGATGTAAACATAATAATAATAAAGTTACTCAAACATGTGTGAATGAAACAATACACGACTCCAGGTATGTTTATGTTGAGGAAACAATATTCTAACATGACTTAAAGCTCACAATTTTCAATAATTTTAGACTCCTGGACCTTTAAGACTCCCGGTGTCCATCGACTGGGCATAGGTCTTGAGAAGGTTGTCAGGTTTTTTTTTCTAAGTTAGTAAATCTCTTCCAGTTCTTGGACTTTGTTTCCTCCGTGTGAGCGAGTGCAAGAATGAGGAGGAGAAAAAAAAAAACACAAAACATTTCGCCCCTGGGCAGTTCATTGTGAATTCTGGCTGACTCGTGCTCGCTGTTCACTCCGGGGAAATGAAATTTAAAAACTAACTTAAAAGTTTATCACCGCTTGGCAGTTTTGGCAAGTGATAAAAATGACCAGTAGGAGAGGCTGATGCGGTGTGACAGGCGCGCCGGGTTGAAAATAGCAGGCTGCATACGTTTAGCTTGTGTTTTCAAAGGAGCGGGCGCCACGCTGGCACCACGCTGGCACGGCTGCCCGGGTCCATGTACATCCATTCACCCACAGCTCAGGGGCCTGTCACAGCGAGCACTTCAAAGCACATGCTATCAGTCACCTGCGCGATCAACAGTTTGTTTACTTTACATGATGTTAAAGATTGTGTTTTAAGGCACGAAAGCGGAAGGAAGTCTCAAAAAGTGCACAATTATAACGCTGTTTAAACTAGGGCTGTCAGTTTAACGCGTTAATTAGATTAATTAATTACACTGCTAATTAACGCATTATAAAAATTAATTCAATTAATAATGAGTGGCAATTCAATGCGCGCGCACTTTAAATTTGGCGTGCGGGGCCTTTGAAAGGCAAGTTTATTTATAAAAATGTGATGGAGCAGGTCTGTTTTTAAGAGCGTTGTCCCCGGGGAGAGCACATGAAGACGTGCGCACCCGTTTCCTTATCTGTTGCACTCCGCGCCCCGAACCCTTTTCATTATCAACTAATTCCCATAACCTCTCGAGCGTGTTCTGCCGCGACTAAGGGTGCACAATTAAGAAGCGTCAGTTTTGCCCATCCGAATCACGTTAAACCCAATCATTACTTACCGCTGTAGGTGTCGGCGCTGCCGCCTCCTCCCTCCTCCCGTGGTGCGATGGTCCGGACACAGTTTAAATCCTTCAGTTTTGCAGATTCCAGGGGTCATGTGACCCATGAGTAATTTGCACGGGCAATTATTTCGGGCAGTTATTTGTATTCTCTGTATATTTGAAGCTGTGTATATTATTTATTGACGTTGTATGAAAGCTACTGTACGTGCTCACCTGGGGGTATATAGGTGCACTCTGCAGGTCTCAGTCTTGTCTTGGTTACAGTGGAGGTAACGTTTACGGAGAGAAAGAGAGCGAGCCAAAGACTGAAAGACCTAAAGGGGAAGTCTGCAGTCTTTTCACTGTACCATTGTAAATCACACGTTTGACACCTTTTTTGCACTGTGGTGGTGGTGTGGTGTGTGTGTGTGCACAATAAACCACCTAAAAAATTGATTTAAAAATGCGATTAATTGGATTAATTAATTACAAATACTGTAATTAATTAGATTATTTTCTTTAATCGCCTGTCAGCACAAGTTTAAACACATAAGACCTTCTCTGACTACAGAATCAGCAAAGGCTTACATGCGTGCCATGATATTTTCCCACATAACCTACTGTTATACCACATGGTCTCACACTTCAGAGGCTGATTTGAAGCCACTAAAGTCTCTCTTCAAGGAAAACACTGAAAACTTTGGACAAAAAGCCTTTACAGTATCATTATTGTAACATCTTAAATAAGTATAACATTTGATAGTTATCAGATATTTATGGATGCTTGCCTCATTTTTTAAGTTTTAAACGGGCTTGCTCCTCCTCACTTACTGGATTTTACAGGTAAAAAACCTCGACCAGAGCCTTGACCAGAGGAGACTGTAACATAAAAAGGCGTAGGACTAAATTTGGCCAAATGGTGGGGTCTATCAGAGGCTCACAGACATGGAACACACTGTCAGCCCACGTCAGGAACTGTGGCACCTTCAGCCTATAAAAAGGCTGTGAAACATTATTGAAAACTAACCGGACATGCTCACACATGTAGATTATTCTGACTTTTGGAGATGGGTCTGTTGTAACTACATGCTCTTGGTGAAATGTCTATTGTGTGTTCTGTTTTCCCTGTTTGTGTGAATGTGTTTTTTTTCTTACCTGCCTTAGGACGACAGATGTAAATTAGCTATTGTGCTAACTCCAGCATATTTACATTGAAGCTCTCTGCTGACATGTTAATAATAATAATGCATTTTATTTATAAGCGCTGTGGGAATCCATTCTTGGATATACAGTACATGTGTATTCTCATATCTCTGTATTTAAGTATTCTGTGGAAACTGTGTTAAGCAACATAAGCGTAACTGTATGTTCCCATAGGCTATGTTTGTTACACCTGTTCACCTGTTCCTGTCCTTCTACTATTGGCTAACTTTGGGTGCTACTCAGTTGATCCCTTAAAAGTCAGTGAAACTGTATGTTAAACTTAGTGGCTGCATTCTCAGCATACCAGAAACCTGTATATAAGCAAGTCGTTTTGCTCAGTTCTGTGTGAGCTGAAGAGTTGACGTGAGATGATGGTGAAGATGTGAGATGGTGTGACGACTGGAGAGAGATGTTCCGGTGTAATCATAATGTCCTGTATTTCGCTTAAGTTAAGATTAAAGCGCTAATAACTTCAATCTTCAGCCTACGCCCTTTTCTGATGCCTTTTTGTAAAGCTGACAGCGCCTTTCAGAACACCCAAGGACACTGCACAAGGTTAAAAAGGAATAAAAAGCACAAACAAACAAGACAATAAAACATAAAAACAAAATAAAAACAAAATCAGAGTGGAGTGATTGGCTGTGAGAGGTAGGACAGTCTGAACAGGTGGGTTTTGAGTCTGGATTTAAACAGTGGGAGAGAGTCTATGTTGATTAATATGCATTGTCCTAATTTCAATAAATAAATTAAATAAATCAATAAAAATGTTTGTCCTCCACTGTGTTTTTAAACTCCACACACCTTCACTAGAATCATTTGGATCATTTCAGCCCTGGAATTGCCGATCTCAACTAAACAAAAGGTAAAAAGTAGTTGTTATCTTGAAAAACTACCACTTCATGACATCATAAAGTGGAATTTTTTCCCAGACGAATAATAAAGAATTACTCAAACATGTCTGAAAAAAACAAAAAAAAACAAAACAAACATAACTCCAGGTGTGTTTTTGAGGTGGTAACAGCATTCTAAAATGGCTTAAAGCTCACAAGAGTCAGTTTTGTGTAATAAAGAACCTTTAAAACGATAAAAAAAAAGTAAATTTAACTAAGGCCTATAATTTAATTTAAAATCGGTTTCTGAAACTTTATAAACCTCTAAGTTATTAAAGCATTAGCTGAATTTTGCATTTTAAATCTGCTTGTTTGACTTAAAACAACAGTGTTATGGATATTAGATGGAATTTTTAATATATTTTATGTATTTTCTTATGTATTTTTTATTTTATATATATTTTATTTATATTTTTATTCATTATTTATTTATTTGTTTACTTATTTATGCATGTTTATTTATTATTTTTATTTATATATTTTTTATTATTTTTATTATTTTTATTTATTTATTATTATTATTATTATTATTTTTTTTTTATTTTTTTATTTTTTTATTATTATTATTTTTTTAAATCATAGTGCAGCCACAAACTAGAGTCTATCTCAAAACACTTAAAAGATCGACTGGTTAACTCAGTGTGCACTATAAAGGACACAAATGAATGGGCGGGTCTCAGGAGGATATAAACAGTACCAGATTTCTCTTAGAAAAAACTCATCCCACAGAAAAACATTTGAGCCACACAACCAGCCAAAAGTCAATTCAAAGTCCAGAATATCTGAATTAATGAAGTTAAAATGCAAAGAGTTTCTGATTAGAGCACTGTTGCTGCTCCTTCCTCCAGACTGACGCATTATCGTACATTTTCTAACCGTAAACATATATGTACTTTTCATAGGTGCGGAAATCAAGAGCGTGCATATCTGTGTGGAACGTGAGGAGTTCTGTACATAGCCACCGGCGCTCCCCGCTCCACGCTGTCTGAACACCGTCTATGAACGGCGTCTGGTCCCTGCAGCCCTCTCTCCGACATCAAGTGGAGCTTTTTACCTGTTTCAATCCATCTCCCCTTCATCCTCCCGCCTTCAGCTCAGATAAGACAAACGCAGCAAGAAGAAGAAGAAGAAGAGGAGAGTCGTGGCCTGATTTCTATGTGATATGTGTTTTGTTTACTGTTTAGCTTAAATATATACTGTATATATCAAAGTCTGACCATTTCACAGTGTTTATTCTTAGAAACAGGATAAAGAAGAAGAAGAAGAAGAAGAAGGAGAAGGAGAAGGAGAAGAAGTACAGTCATACCTCACCTGACGAAATTCATTCATTCCAGAAGTGGTTTCGTAACGGGATTTTTTTTTCGTAAGTAGAGTCGCAATGGGGGATTCGGGCTGCTGCGAGGCCGAGCGTGCATCCGAGCGCGAATTATTTGAATTTTTGAGATTTCGCGTTTCGTTACTTGAATTTTCTTTCGTATTCAGATACGAAAGTTTTACGTAAGCGCGTTTCATAACTTGGATTATTCGTTAGTTGGGTCTTTCGTAAGGTGAGGTATGACTGTAGAAGAAGTAGAAGAAGAAGAACGAAGGAGAAGAAGAAGAGGAAGAAGAAGCACAAGAAGAAGAGTGTACTCATGTTGGGCAGTATTTGAACACTGTGACCATTGGTAAAATCTGTTTTTTATTTAACTGTGGTCAGTTTATATTGAATATATTTATTTTGTATAACCTGGCACAGGCAGGTTTGTCTGGGTGTTTTCTTGTCCTGTACACATAAAAAGTGTTCCATACCAAGAAGAAGAGGAAGAAGGTTGTGCAGGAGTAAACAGAACATAAACATCACCTGCTCTGAGCCTCTGTGAACACCGTGTGGTCACTACACCGTGTGGTCACTACACTGTGTGGTCACTACACCGTGTGGTCACTACACTGTGTGGTCACTACACTGTGTGGTCACTACACCGTGTGGTCACTACACCGTGTGGTCACTACACTGTGTGGTCACTACACCGTGTGGTCACTACACTGTGTGGTCACTACACCGTGTGGTCACTATACTGTCTGGTCACTACACTGTGTGGTCACTATACTGTCTGGTCACTACACCGTGTGGTCACTACACTGTGTGGTCACTACACCGTGTGGTCACTACATCGTGTGGTCACTACACTGTGTGGTCACTACAGTAAAGCTGTGTGAGGAGGACTGGACAGTATGGACAGCACAGGGTCCATGGGTTATATAACAGTCTGAAGGGGAGGTGTTCAGAGCAGGAACAGAGGAGGAGGAACAGAGGAGGAGCAGTGTAGGGAAAACTGACAAACAGAAAAAAACAATGTTTTCTCATAAAATGTTTGTGCGTTCCGCTTTAAGAAGAGACATTTGTCGTGACGTTTACAGAGATTTACGCGGATTTGTTTCTTTTATTAAGTTGTTCATTCACTTTTTCTTCTTATGAGCACAAACTAAGAAGGTTTAATTTCAAATTTCTTCATTAGAACACTTCATGAACTTTAAGAGCTCTGAGGAGACATTGGAAACAGATAAAACATTTCCTAAATTTTCCTAAATCTTATCCCTCTCTTCCCCAGCCTGACCCTCTCTCATCCCCAGCCTGACCCTCTCTCTTCCCCACCCTGACCCTCTCTCTACCCCAGTCTGACCCTCTCTCTCTCTTCCCCACCCTGACCCTTTCTCATCCCCAGCCTGACCCTCTCTCTTCTCCACCCTGACCCTCTCTCTTCCCCAGCCTGACCCTCTCTCTTCCCCAGTCTGACCCTCTCTCTCTCTTCCCCAGCCTGACCCTCTGTCATTCCCAGCCTGACCCTCTCTCTTCTCCACCCTGACCCTCTCTCCCTCTGCCTGGCCCTCTCTCTTCCCCACCCTGACCCTCTCTCTTCCCCCGGCTGACCCTCCCTCTCTCTTCCCCAGCCTGACCCTCTCTCATCCCCAGCCTGCCCCTCTCTCATCCCCACCCTGACCCTCTCTCTTCTCCAGCCTGACCCTCTCTCTTCCCCACCCTGACCCTCTCTCTTCCCCAGTCTGACCCTCTCTCTTCCCCAGTCTGACCCTCTCTCTTCCCCAGCCTGACCCTCTCTCATCCCCAGCCTGACCCTCTCTCATCCCCAGCCTGACCCTCTCTCTTCCCCAGTCTGACCCTCTCTCTTCCCCACCCTGACCCTCTCTCTTCCCCAGTCTGACCCTCTCTCTTCCCCACTCTGACCCTCTCTCTCTCATCCCCAGTCTGACCCTCTCTCATCCCCAGTCTGACCCTCTCTCTTCCCCACCCTGACCCTCTCTCTTCCCCAGCCTGACCCTCTCTCTTCCCCAGCCTGACCCTCTCTCTGTCGGGCGGAGAGGAGGGGCGCCCACCGTGGAGCCCCTTTGGCACTTCTTTTAAACTCGCCGGAGTCCCGCGGATGAGCTTGGATCAGCGACATCGGCCATCTGCCCACTGTGATCCGCTCTAAGTGTCTTAATTAGGCTCTTTGTGTGGCGCTGCCTCTTCATCCTGGAGACCGGCACAAACGGTGGGAAAGACGTGTGGGGAGATGGGATTTTATATTCTCCTTATACTGAAAATATAGTGTTAAAAGTCTGGATCTTTTCAATATCCCCTTTTTTAAATTAATTTGTTTTATTTTATTCCCATAAATAAATAAGTAAGTAAATAAATAAATAAATAAATAAGTAAATCAATAAATAAATAAATTAAATACAAATAAATTAAATAAATAAAAAGAAACGATAAATAAATAAAAGAGGTGACAAGAACAAGTTTATTGTTGGTGCCAAATAATGAGTAAAATACACGGTAAGCATCACTTACAGTAAAAGAACTGAATATAGATTAAATAAATAAATAAATAAATAAAGTGGAAGAGGATGGATTGATGGATGGATGGACTTACATAACAAAATCCTATATAGATAAAGTAGTTAAATAATAAAATTAAAGATAAAATTAAAGATAAAAATATATAGATATACAGCTACATAGGGTTTTTTTTGTTTGTTTTTATTCTGCTGAGCATTTTAGGAGCTTAGAGACTTAAGAATGGACAGAAATGGACTGTGTGGACCTCACAGTTCCCCCGGGGTCTGTGTGGACCTCACAGTTCCCCCGGGGTCTGTGTGGACCTCACAGTTCCCCCGGGGTCTGTGTGGACCTCACAGTTCCCCCGGGGTCTGTGTGGACCTCACAGTTCCCCCGGGCCGTGGCCCTATAGTTCCCATCCCACTGACAGTTTTGTTTTAATAAAAAACTGTAACAGAGGAGGAGCAAAACTTTATATTAGTGCTATCAGGCGATTAAGAAAATTAATCTAATTAATTACAGGATTTGAATCTATGAATCTAATTAATCACATTTTAAGAGTGTGGGAGAGAGAGAGTGAGGGAGTGAGCGAATGAATGAACGAACCCACTTTGCGATTGATTTTGTCAGTTTTCAAGTGATCGCTTTGCTCATTCGTTTCCCAAATTTTGCGAGTGTGGTTTGTTGGTTTGGTGGTTTGTTGGTTTGGTGGTTTGTTGGTTTGTTGGTTTGTTGGTTTGGTGGTTTGTTGGTTTGGTGGTTTGTTGGTTTGTTGGTTTGTTGGTTTGGTGGTTTGTTGGTTTGTTGGTTTGGTGGTTTGTTGGTTTATTGGTTTGTTGGTTTGTTGGTTTGGTGGTTTGTTGGTTTGTTGGTTTGGTGGTTTGTTGGTTTGGTGAAGTGCGCTCACACTCGCTCTATCCCCGGTAACAACGGAACTTGTCCGGACGTGTTTATTGTTCAAATGATCCGTCAGGCTGGAGCAGCTTTGGTGATCGGAAAATTCTTTTTGACAAAAGCTCCAGATCCCGTCTTCATTCTTTTTATAAATAAACTTGTGGTTCAAAGGCCCTGGCAGCGATTTGAACGGCGCACGCCAAATTTAAAATCTGCATTGAATCGCCACTCATAATTAATTGCGTTAATTTTTATAACGCGTTAATTTGCAGTGTAATTAATTAATCAAATTAATGTGTTAAACTGACAGCCCTAATTTATATATAAAACATCCATATTTGAATTGAATAAAATTATTCAAATGAAGCAGGTTGTACTTATCTAAAACAGTGCAGTGGTGGACTGAGAATGGTTTCTTGTCCAATATTTTCGCAGCTTTTTAAAAAAGTGATTGAACTGGTTTGAGTGTTGTGCCAGCACCATGTGACCATGTGCACAGGTTTAACACACAAACCCTGCGTATTTAAACCTCGTTATATCATGTGGTAATACAGGAAGTGCTCCAGTGTTTTTAAACTCCACACACCTTCACCTGAATCATTTAGAGCAGGGGTGTCCAAACTTTTTTCATCAAAGGCCACATATGTAAACACAGATGAAGCAGAGGGCCGATCGAGGGCCACAGACTGGTGCTGAGTACAATGAATAATTGAAATATCTGCATGTTTAACACGTTAGAATGAGCTTTAGTCCTTTATTCATGCTAAGATCCTCAAAATGACACAATAAATAATAAATATTGTCTTATCAAGGTAGATTTTCAAAAAAAAACTTGCAGTTAAAAGTTCTGCTCAACGTAATTTGGGCCAATTCACCTGGAAGTCTGAGGGCCGCATTTGGCCCACAGGCCATAGTTTGGACATGCCTGGTTTTGACTATTTCAGGCCTGGAATTGCCGCTCTCTACTGCACTGAAAGTAAAAAGCTGCTGTTATCGTGAAAATTACGACTTAATTTGTGCTTTGGAGATGTGGACACAGTAATAATATGATTATTCAAACATGTGAATGAAACAAAACACAACTCCAGGTCTGTTTTTGAGGAACACTATAACTTAAAGCTCACAAGAGTCAATTCTGTGTACTATAGGCCCTGTAATTACAAATGCATATTCATCATTGTCTTAACGAACACATCGGCCTCTTTTACACCACGCTGTGTCATTTACGAGACAGATGCGCCACGGCCCTCTGATTTCTACGCTCTTTAGGCCTGATTGATCCTTCATCTGTCTCCGTCAGGGCGGAAAAAGAAACCAAAAAGTCCCTGTAAGTGCTTCCGTGGCCCTTCCTCCCTCCTCACTCTCCCTTTCACCATCCATTATGAGCGGCTGACAGCTACCAGACGCCGGAGAGGTGGAGAACAATGCGCCCTGACCCTCCGTAACGCCCTCCAGCTCAGCCCTGCGTGGTCCCAGCTCTATCTCCCACCACGCCCCCACCCTCCGCAGCCCCGGCCCCCCCAAACCTCCGCCCCATCCAGCCACATACGAATCAATTGCTCCACCACGCCATACAAACGACGCACCAGAGCCCATGCATCACCCACTGTACACATGAGCCACCTACAAGGACCAGAGCTGAGACGTTTACTGCATTTCTGTATTTTTATTATTTTCTTGTACCTTTTTCCCTCTATTTTTCCTTCTTATCAAAGTTCAAAGTTCAAAGCTTTATTGTCAAAACCCATATGTACAGGTCGCACACACAGATATGAAATTGCAGCGCCCCCTAGGCCCACAGTGAACATAAAACATCTGATAAACAAGACAATAAACACCATGACTAAAACATCACATATACCCATACACAATGACTAAGGGCCTGTTTAGAGAACGTTTAGGGGTAAAAACGACAAAATATTTTATCGGAAGTGCCTTTCGTTTACATGGTGACGGTGTTTTGGGGGCTTAAAAATGCAAAAAACTGAAACCACCCTCCAAAGTGTAAAACTTGAATACGCTCCGCCGTAGCGTTCTCGTCTACACTGCCCAAGACGCAAAACTCTGGTCAAATCTGCAGACGTCGCGTACGTGTTTACGTCACATCGGTCCATATATCAGTGTACTTTGTTTGGCAGGACCTTGTTGCGCCTTCGTTGCTTTGTCGTCTAACGTGGTCTGAAGCAATAGTTGAACTTCTTCGTCTGATCACACAATTCTTTTTTTGTTACCGGTAGCCATGTTTTGTTTTGCTTTTCGCGGCTCAGATGAGAAGAAGGAAGATTCTACACATGCGCGCGGACATAGTGATAATGTATCACAGCGCCACCTAGCCGCCTGGCATGCATACCCAATCGAATTCCACACACTTTTGCATCACCGTATGCACACAGATTTCCTCTTGAAAACGCTCATCTAAACGCAGAATAAAAAGTGCGTCTTCTGTTCAGACCGTCATCATATAAATGTAGCCTAAAACATCACATATACATATAACTGAATGTGTTATCACCATTTACATTTTTAAGTCCGTTATGGTGGAGGTGAAGGGCTTAGAGTGTGTGAGAAAAATGGAATCGAGATTTCAGCCGACGGCAACAGGCGAGAAGTGAGTGAATAATGCTAAAGCCGCACTGTGTAACTTTTCTGGTGGAAGGTCTGCCACCTGTTTTCTTAATGGGGATATTATCACTTTGCCTG
This sequence comes from Paratrypauchen microcephalus, assembly GCA_036785185.1. NCBI lineage: Eukaryota > Metazoa > Chordata > Actinopteri > Gobiiformes > Gobiidae > Paratrypauchen > Paratrypauchen microcephalus. Next base: position 2,113,035 of record JAVJIX010000141.1, on the reverse strand, counting down.
GAATGTTGCACAGTAAGATTTTTTTTTTAAACGTATCTCTCGCCAAGGAGACAAGCAGGTGGCGTCTGTTACAGGTCAGATCTGTGGAGAGGCTAGAGCGTACACAATGAAGATAGTTTTTATTCAGCAATATAATCACCTGTGGTTAATAAAAGCACAATATAAAACTTTAATGCCACGAAGAGGAACAAGAAATAACATCTCCATGGAAACAACCAGGTGGAGGACCCAGAAAAGTTACATAATGCCCCTTTAAAGAAGACATATTGTGCTTGTGTCTGCTAAATAATTATAATCTATGACACTTTGGATCATTATTTTATGGTCTGCACAATTTAAATCTGAATATTCCTCTAAAATGGATTAATAAAACACTTCCATGTGAGAAAAAGCACACTGACAAACTTTTGGGTTTTGTCAAAGTGAGGGGCTCTGGAAGCGTTTCAGTTTCCCCGATTCCAGAGGGTCTGATTTAATTTAAGAGAGAAGCATGGTCCAATCCAGTAAAAACTAACAGGAGAGGCTTTACAGATGACTGAGAAACAGCAGAGTCAACTAGGGATGGGGCCGATCCGATCCAGTATCGGTATCGGGTTCCAATATCAACGTAATTCATGAATCGGTCCATGAATTGATCCATGAGTCATGTCTGTATATACACTTTATCTGCTGAAATGACTCCACGAGTGATTCCCTGTCGGCTGCTCTGCTCCTGCTGTAAAATGTGGACTGGATTTCCTGAACGGAGGCGGATCTCAATGAGACACAGAGTAATGATGAGACACGCCTCCGTTCTGGAAATCCATTCCACAGTTTGCAGCCAGCTAGCAGGCGAACTAGCAGCGCGAGCTAGCAGGCGAACATTGAGCAGCACAAGGCAGTTAACCAACTTTTCATCACAACATGTCCGCTGTGTGGAAATACTGTGGAAATACAAGAAACACCTTGCCTGGAAGAATCCATGACTCATCGCTGTACCAGCGGCGAGTCTGGTAACGCTTGGTCCAGAATGCGCTGCCGTTGCGCGTAGACAGACAGCTAAGTGAACCAATCAGAGATTGCGCCATCTTGATTCAAAACTGAGGAGGAACTTCTGCTGCCTAAGAGTGACGTTGCGGGCAAAGGCGGGTGCACTGACGTCACCATCTTTGAACGAATCAGAATCGCGGAGTCCGTTGTTAACCGGGGGAGCGAGGGTGGAGCGAGGGTGTCCAAATGGTATCGCGCTGTATAGCAAATACAGAGAGATATCATTTGGCTGGCCAGGTAATGAAACACTTCAAAGCAAGACAGCAACGTGCAATGTTTGCAAAGCCGTTGTACCGAGAGGCGGAAGCTATTTATCAGAGACTGCGGGCACTCCGGTTTCCCCCACCAACCCAAAAAGGTAAAATCCTCCAGCTGAGGTCCTGACCAAACCGAAGCAAGATCATGGAGATGGTCCCCGGGCTCCTGAAAGATGAACTGCCCACTGCTCCTGAAGGATGGGTCAAATGCAGAGAAATAATTTCCCTACAGGGATAAATAAAGCATGTCTTCTTCTTCTTCTACCCGGACTCTACAACCGAGTGTCAACCAAGTTAGCTGAGAAGCTAAAAAGAGTTCCAGATCTGAGCTTTACTACAGATATTTGGACATCGTTCTGCCCAATGTCACTGATAAGCCTCACTGTGCTCTGGACTGACCGCGATTCACACGGACTCTGTTGTGCGGTGCTCCAGGTAAAAAAGTGCAGCGGCTCACACAACCGAGCTACAATCGCAGCATCCATTAGAGAGATGTTAAACCACTGGGAGATCCCGCTAGAAAAAGTGCATGTAATCCAACGGGACAATGCAGGACCTATATTTACCTCAAGTTTCCTTTTGGGACACACAAACACTTGTTCTTATCATAAGCCGACTGCCTGTAGAAATGAGTTTATTTGTAGTTGAACAGTAATGATGATAATATTGAAACAAACAGTTTTGGTATCGAAATAGTATCGGTATCGGCAGATATCCAGATTGAGGGATCGGGATCGGATCGGAAGTGAAAAAATGTGGATCGGTGCGTCCCTAGAGTCAACAATCAAAGCACCAAACTCATTTATCTCGGGTTAAAGAATAGGTTATACATTTAGTTGTGAATTCTATGACCATTTTGGAGAGACGTGTTCTGCATTTGACAGACGCGTGATACAAACTAACTCTGGTTGGACGGTGTTTTTCACGCTTTATGGTCCGATTCCAGACCATTCTCGAGTCTAACGTAGTAGGGACTGGCCATTCAGACCCCAGCTGCCCCCCAGCTGAACTGTGACATTCAATCTGTGGCATTGGACTTTCTGATCACTTTCATCTTTCACTCACACACATCACATTAAAGAGCTCTTATTACACTGTTTTTTGTTCTGTTATGTTTCCTCATTAAAAACATGCCCGAGTAGTGTTTTTTGTTTTTTTGTTTTCATTTGCACATGTTTATTGAACTTACGTTTATTAAGATCAGCAAAGTAAATAAGCATTTAGAACAATCCTTGACAAAGGGTTATTATATTAGCCATTATTCAGGTACCGGAGTCCATCGTTCTAGGAACAAGGTCATTTTCAGCTGGAGTTTGGCTGTTAACTGTTCCATGATATACAGCTCTGGAAAAAAATAGAGACCACTGTAAAATTATCCTTTTTTCTGATTTTACTACTTATAGGTTTGTGTTTAGGCAAAAAGAACATTTTTGTTTGAGTCTATAAACTACTGACAACATTTCCCCCAAATTCCAAATAAAAATATTATCGTTTAGAGCAGGGGCGTCAAACTCATTTTGGTCCGGGGCCCAGTATCCAGCCTACTTTGATCCCAAAGGGGCCGGATCAGAAAACTCATGGCAAATATACCCCCAAAATAGCTCTAAGTCCAAATATTTGTGCAGAGAAACACAAATCTATTACAGACTGCTGTTTCTTCAGTCCCAGCAATAATTAGTTTATCTTCTGTCTTCTCAATTCTCCGTTCAAGTTATTGTATTGTTGGAAATGCCGTCTCTCATAGCGGCGTTTAAGATTATATTCCTTGAGCACCGCCACTTGTTGCAAACACACCGAGCGTACAGGTTTCCCATTCACTTCTGAACAAATAGGAATTAGTCCATTTTATTGGAAAATACTGCACTTTATGTCCACTTTTCCAAATTTTGACATTTTGCTGATGAGGGTGTCACGGTCAACGGTGAAAACAATGGTTTGGAAAGAAGCGAGTCTTCATTTGTGCTGCTCTGGTGGGAGGGGCCACGTACAGAGGCGCTGCTATGCTAAACTGCGCAGCAAAGAGGCACAGAAAATTACCAATATTTTAACAGAAAATTTAAATATAATTAAAATATTTTAATGGAAAATCAGCCGAGGGCCAGAATAAAGGTCTTGCAGTGCCAGATCCGGCCCCCGTGCCGCATGTTTGACACCCCTGATTTAGAGCATTTATTTGCAGAAAATGACAAATGGTTAAAATAACAAAAAAGATCCATGTTTTCAGAGCTCAAACAATGCAAAGAAACAAGATCAAGTTCATTTTAAAACAACATAATACTAATGTTTACACTTAAGAAGAGTTCAGAAATCAATATTTGGTGCAATAACCCTTATTTTTAATCACAGCTTTCATGCGTCTTGGCATGCTCTCCACAAGTCTTTCCCATTGTTCTTGGGTGACTTTATTCCACTCCTGGTGCAAGAACTGAAGTAGCTCAGCTTTGTGTTTGTGTTGGAATTCAACAGACGCTGGAATGGAATGGCTGTAATACATGTAGAGATGCTGATTTCAGAACAAAAATGCAGTGGTCTCTTAGTCACCGGAGTCCATCGTTCTAGGAACAAGTTCATTTTCAGCTGGAGTTTGGCTGTTCCATGATATCGACTTGTTTTAGTCTTTGTGTCCATTCTGTCCTTGTTGGAGGGGATGGTTTCTTCCAGTTAACCGTTATCATTTTTCGTGCAATCATCAAAAGAATACAGAGAACGTACTGTTGATCTTTTACACATGCATTATTACTGACAATGCTCCTAATATGAATTATTCACACGTTTAACACACAAATCCTGCATATTTAGGCTGAACACTAGAATCATTTGGATGATTTCAGCCCTGGAATGGCCAAACTCTACTGTCCGTAAGGTGAAAGGTCTCTGTGAACGTGATACCTGCACAAGGTGGAGATGTAGACGACTAAAAAAGACGAATAAAAACGTAGACTAATAAAAAAAGGATCACTCAGACATGTGCAAATGAAACAAAACACAGCTCCAGGTCTGTTTTTTAGGAGATAACAACATTACAACACGCCTTAAAGCTCGTAAGAGTCAAGTTTGCGTAATATCGCGCCTTTAACTCCAGCCAGTGTTTACATAACGCGACATTCCCATTGTTCCCATTGGCTCTCCACCAATATGGCCGCTCTGTAATTGCATCCAGCCCCGTTCGGCCCTGCACTCCTCACCGGTCAGCGGTGCTATTGTTTACTTCTAGTCCCGTATTACTCTGACTCCCAGAAATCCCCCGGGACCCCGCCCACCTCCCCCCGACCTCCACCGGCAGCCCCCTTCCCCGCCTCCCCTCACCAGCCCCCATTACCGCCACAAACCCCAGCCTTCCACTCAGACACGCTCCTACTCCTGACTACTATTGCGAAATTGCGTTAATTTAGCCAGCCAGTCGTATTAACCATATTATATCAAATAACTGCCACAGACAATTGGCCAGGCGGTTCGGTGACTTCGTTTTAATTGATTTTCGAACATGCTCGCAGCTCAGGATGATTTGGTTTCCCACTGACACTATGTTTATTAAAGGCATATTGCATAAAGAAAGTAAATAGATACTGTTGGGTGGATTTATATGAGATGTGAGGGAGTGCTCTGGTTTTAATATCACTTTAGTTTGATTAAAGTCAATACGGAGCTTTAACCTCGGGGCCAAGGGGACGGCATGTACAGAGGTCTCGGCGAGTGACGTCGCGAGGAGGTGTAATAATAATAGAACGGCGGTTTTGTCCAGATATTAGAAAAAATCATAAAGTAAAAGTAGTCTCTGTGTGGCGCTGGGTTCCTAAAAGGTTCCATATGACACGAAATTGACTCACGTGAGCTGTAAGCCATGTTAGAATGTTTTTACTTCATCAAAAACATACCCGGAGTTGTGCTTTGTTTCGTTTCATTCACACGTTAGTCTGTCAAAGCTCAAAAATGCTCTATTCCACTTTGTGACGTCATGTAGTGGTAGATTTCATGTTAACAGCTACGTTTTACCTTTTGTTCAGTCGAGATTGGTCAATTCCAGGGCAGAAATCATCCAAATGATGCAAGTGAACGTGTGTGGAGCACTTCCTTCTTGTTTTAACACATGACATCACAAGGTGCAACAGAGTTTTTTAAGTCTGAGAGAAGAACTCAGCCTAAATATGCAGGGTTTGTGTGTTAAAACGTGTGCGAATGAAACAAAACACAACTCCAGGTGTGTTACTGATGAAGAAACAACATTAAATTAGATTAATAATTGCGTAATGTAGGACCTTTAACCTTTAGTGCTGCTCCCACTAAGCTCGTCACAGACCTTTGGACTCTCCAGGATGATACTTAGACTTAGACAAACTTTATTGATCCACAAGGGAAATTGTTTTGGGTACAGTAGCTCACTCAACAAATATAATATATAACAGAGGTTAAAAAGGAAAGAAAGGAAAAGAAGTAGATGGAAATGAAGGGGGGAAAAATGTATAGATGGAATAGCAACCAAAGAGCAATCGACCAGTGTCAGATGAGACATAAATACATACATATTACATATTCAAAAGATACATATTCAAAAAGCCTCATTCGCATTCATTTACCGTTGAAACTGGGTGATTCTTCACATCTTAAACATTAAAATTGTGGAGTAAAAGCGCAATAACAAAGTGCTGCCCCCTGCAGGTCTCTTTACACCTCTGTTTTTGGCTCCTTTAGTGTCCTTAAAGGGCCCATCCTACACCTTTTTCTGATTTATGTTAGAATGTCGTTTCCTCATCAAAAACAGACCTGGAGTTGTCCAAAAGTTCAAGACTCCAGGCACAGCTTCCAGGTGCTGGTATCAGCAGGAACATTCAACAAGTTCAACAAAGTGAAGGTTTATCGCACACTTATTTGACTTTATTCTTTATTAGGCTAGAGCGAACAACACGTTTCGTCTCTACAGCGTCATCGGGTTCGCTCAGGTAGTGCGACTAAATACCATCCAGTCACATGTTGTTGTTGTTTTTTTCTTTTCTTTTTTTCTTTCTCTATTTTTTTGAAAATATAATACAAAAACAGAGACATATCAACCAATGTACACAACATTATATAAAACATGCTATTTTTCTTTTTGTTCTTTTACCCTCTGTTTTATATCATATATTATATTTGATGAGTGAGCTACTGTACCCAAAACAATTTCCCTTGTGGAGCAATAAAGTTTGTCTAAGTCTAAGTCTAAAAAATCCAAACATCACAAACAAACATTACAACACACAGACCAGTGCAGAACGTCCTGAACTGGACGTCAAGGTGTCTCACAAACACAGCGTGAATCTATTTACACACCACAAGCAATATTTACAAGGATTATTTAGTTGATTGAGTTGTTTTTTTGTAAACATCAGTTCTTCTATCAGTCACAAAACACTGTCTTCCACCTTCTGATGTCATGTGGTAAGACAGGAAGTGCCCCAGTGTGTTTTTAAACTCCACAACACCTTCACTAGAGTCATCTAGTTTAGTATGTAGAGTTGTACAGGACAATGGTGAGAAATGTATATTATATTTTATTATATATATTATAATAGCTGTCAATATGGAATGTGTGAAAATATGGAGGAGTAAATAACTTTATACTTCCACCTGCTCCATTTTGAGCAAAAGGAACTGCAGAGATGTGACATGTTGTATTTGTTTGTATTTTGAGTTTGTATTTGTGAAATTATGCTTAAATGGAACCTGTAAGTTGCTCAAATAAACATAAATAAACATAAAAAAATAAAAAAATAAACATTTTTCAGCTCTGGAAACGGTCATCTCTACTGAACTAAAGGCAAAAGGAGCTGTTAACTTGAACATCATAAGGTGGACAGAAACAGAACACAACTCCAGGTTTTGAACATTTTAACATGTCTTAAAGCTCACAGGAGTCCATTCTGTGCAGGACTTTAAAACATATAACAGTTTATCTACTTATTTTGCACCTGCAGCTCAAATGTGAACGGTAAACAGCCCATAAGAGGCGGAAAGTGTGTGCACATGTGGATGTTTACACAGATCCAAACCTGTCCATCACTGCCCTCACCGCGCTCACTTCATCGGAATACATGAATAAACCCAACACACTGACCGCCGCGTTTTGATTTTTGTGTCTTTTTTCCCAATCGCTGCGAGGAGACCCCAGGACCATTTCATCTCCGACATCCTTTACCAGCTGTCTCGGTCTTAAAGGCACGCTGTTCGGCCTGCCCAAAATCCCACTAATCATCTTTTTGTGTTTGGGGGCACAATATGCTGAAAAAGGAAGGCGCACACAAACACACACATGCACACACATAACGCACACAGAGACAGTGCCAGCCTGCTGCTCTCTTGTCCCTGTGCCCTGAGGGGAGAGAAAGAGGAGGGTGGAGGAGGGCGGAGGAGAGGAGGGGGTCGGTATAATCACTTGTTAGCGATCTGGTCCCGTCCCCCACTCGCACTAAGCTCCACTAGTGTCCGTTACACAGTGTGCAGTCTCACCGGCCGCTCTTTAAGGTCACACGCTAAACAGCTTTTGTGTGTTTCATGTTGTATCGCACAACTAGAATTGTGTAGCGTTTCGTTTGCTCTAAATTAAAATTGTGTTAAATGCTCTGTACTAATCTCTCACATGGAGCCGAACATTTTGTTGTACACGTACATAAGTGTAGGCGAGACATAAACATTTTACATTTAGGCTACGTTTATATGATGACGGTCTGAACAGAAGATGCAAAAGTGGCGTCGCGTCTTCACTTTTTATTCCGCGTTTAGACGAGCGTTTTCAGGAGGAAATCTGCGTGCATACGGTGACGCAAAAGTGTGTGGAATTGGATTGGGTATGCATGCCAGGCGGCTAGGTGGCGCTGTGATACATTATCACTATGTCCGCGCTCATGCGTAGAATCTTTCTTCTTCTCATCTGCGCCGTGAAAACAAAACAAAACATGGCTACCGGTAGAAAAAAAAGATTTCTGTGGTCAGACGAAGAAGGTCAACTATTGCTTCAGACCACGTTAGACGACAAAGCAACGAAGGCGCAACAAGGTCCTGCCAAACAAAGTACACTGATATATGGACCGATGTGACGTAAACACGTACGCGACGTCAGCAGATTTGACCAGAGTTTTGCGTCTTGGGCAGTGTAGACGAAAACGCTACAGCGGAGCGTATTCAAGTTTTACACTTTGGAGGGCGGTTTCAGTTTTTTGCGTTTTTAAGCCCCCAAAACGCCATCACCGTCTAAACGAAAGGCACTTCAGATAAAATAATTTGTCATTTTTACCCGTAAGCGTTTTCGTGTAAACAGGCCCTGAGATATCTACAATTTGATTTTGACTAGTCATAACTCCAGTTCAAGATATCTTTAGGTTCCTTTTCAGATGTCTTAAATTAAGTTTTGACTAGTCAAAATTACGTTGTAGATATCTCAAATGACAATTCCCACTAGCCAAAATTAAATCAAGCCTAGTCGGAAAGACGTTGATATCGACCATGTTAATTCTGGATAGTCAAACTAAGGGCCTGTTTACACGAGAACGCTTACGGGTTAAAACGACAAAATATTTTATCGGAAGTGCCTTTCCTTTAGATGGTGACGGCTTAAAAACGCAAAAAACTGAAACTGCCCTCCAAAGTGAAAAACTTGAATACTGTAATGCTGTAGTGTTTTCGTCTATACTGTCCAAGGCAGGGCTCTCAAGTTTTGAAGTTTGGTAGGAGTCAGATTTGTATTGGGGGAGCGGGGTGGTGCATGTGACTGCGTTTTTTCCGAGGAGCGGAAGCAGAAGTGCTGTGAACAGTGGCTACAGTTTTGAACAGTGGCTAAAGGTCCCATGGCATGAAATTTTCACTTTCTGAGGTTTTTGAACGTTAATGTGAGCTCCCCTACCGTGTTTAGCCCCCCCCCATGGTTAAAAGTTGTGAAATGTCTAAACTGAGCATTTGCGATCCTTTTCTGCGTTACAAAAAATCGGAGCTCAAACGGGCGATTTTGAACAAGGCACCTTATTGACGTCAGATCGAAAAAAGAAATGCAAATGCAGTTTTAAGATTAAGATTTAGATTAAGATTGGGCTTTTAGCCTTTATTGGTCTCACACACAATGACACACAGTGACACACGGGAGAAATTTGACTTCTGCATTTGACCCATCCTTTTTCAGGAGCAGTTCCACCCCCGTCTGTCTGTACTCAGCATCTCTGTAAATCACGCCCAGAGAGTTTGGACTGCGAATGCGCTAGGCAATGCGAAATGCGTTTTTTTATTTGCCTGGAGGCACGTCCGAGTGTTTCTAGGCTCGGAAGTCCTTTATCTGAGCCTCTGGACCTTTGAACAGCAGTGGTTTAATTTTATTTTCTGTGGAAATGTGTTTATTTTTCAATGGAACGCTTCAAATCTCTCCCCCGTGCAAAAACAAGGAAATGGATCAGCTGTGGGCTCTGAGCTCTGAGCGGAGAGTTTGGCCACGCCCCCACCCTCTACTATTGGCCAGCTCTTTTCTCCTCATTTGCATTCAAGCAACAACGCCCAGAATAAAGAGTTTGAGAGAGATATTTATGACTCTTTCTCATCTTATCTCTGTTTCTCATGCACTGAGTGTTGATTTTGAAGAAGGATTCATTTACAGTATTAGGGAACCATTAAGGAGCCATATAAAAGCATCAAGAAGTACCATGTCATGGGATCTTTAACAAAATTTCAGCGTGAGAAATACCATGTGTGGCGTGTGAGCGTGTGAACACGTTGAATTGCTTGTGTCACACTCTCAAAGCGTGAGACTTGAGAGCGCTGGTCCAAGGCGTGAAAAAATCTGCTGACGTCGCGTACGCGTTTACGTCACATCGGTCCATATATCAGTGTACTTTGTTTGGCAGGACCTCGTTGCTTCGTAGTCTAACGTGGTCTGAAGCAATAGTTGAACTTCTTTGTCTGAACACACACATTTTTTTTGCTACCAGTAGCCATGTTTTGTTTTGCTTTTCGCGGTGCAGATGAGAAGAAGGAAGATTCTACGCATGTGCGCGGACATAGTGATAATGTATCACAGCACCACCTAGCTGCCTGGCATGCATACCCAATCCAATTCCACACACTTTTGCGTCACCGTATGCACGCAGATTTCCTCCCGAAAACGCTCGTCTAAACGCAGAATAAAAAGTGAAGACTCTTCTGTTCAGACCGTCATCATATAAACACAGCCTTAATGTCTAAATGTTAAAACGGCTTGCCACAGGGAGCTGTTAACTTCAAAACTTCCACTTGGTGACTTCACAAGGTGGAACAGAGCATTTTGAGCTTTGGAGATGTAGACAAACTGACAATAAACTCAAACATGTGTGAATGAAACAAAACACAACTCCGGGTATGTTTTCGATGAGATAACAACATTCTTACATGACTAAAAGCTCACAAGAGTCAATTTTGTGTAATATAGACCCTTTAATCCAACACGTGGATCTCATATTCTGACTATTATGAGACTGATGCAGATCCAGATCTTGCAGATTCCACAAATAAAGCAAATTACAACAGTTGAAACAATCGACCCTTTCTCTAATTTTCCTCGTTGGTTTTACGGTTAAACAGGTGATCCATCATTCTTCTCACGACTAATGCCACACTCATTTTGTCCTTTCCGAGTTGCCGTCACCACCGCGGTACACTGATTAATGCCTTTGCACAAATGAGACAGCCACAGCGTATCATGTTTATCACTGGGCTATGTGAACACACACACACTCCCTCTGTTCGTTTTGTGCTGGGCGTTGTGAACACTGCACTTCAGGGTGATGTATGTCCGCCATATTCACCACACAGGGATATTAATTGGCTCTTATGTTCCTTTGGAGGAGGCAGAGGACAAGTTCTGCGCAGAGGTTAAAGGAGAGTTGGAAATGAGTCCAGACTGTTGCATTTTTTTTTTCAGTTTAAGCAGACCTACTTTCTCAAATTCACGTTTTCCTTTACCATGTTGTTGTAGTTGTTTCCTTTTATCATTTACTCACGCAGAGTTGTGTTTGAGTGACCGGTGCATGTTTGAGTAATCTTTAGTCTTTGTTGTGGTGCCGTTTGCAGCCATGTCTGCTCCCAGTGGGCACCGCAGTTTAACACAACTCAGCGGATTTGTTCCTTTTATACAGTTGTTGAATGAATTTTATTTTGCAATTGAAAAGGTGCAAATTATAATAAATAGTTTTCGGTTTTCTGCTTGAATAAATACAGAAATATGGACACATTGATAAAATACAGAGGCAAGCAGTTCCAAGATGTCAGAAAAATATGTAACGCAGGGGTGTCCAACCAGTCGATCGCAGTCTACCAGTTGATCACGTATGGCTACGTTCAGACTGCAGGGCTTAATGCTCAATTCCAATTTTTTTGTGAAATCCGATTTTTTGCGAGGTCATTCACATTTCCAATTAAATGCGACTTGTATGTGATCTCTAGTGTGAACTTTAAATGCCCCAAAAGTGTCCCGCATGCACCTTGGGGGACCGCATGCACAGCGAGCGTGCTCAATGTTTACGGAGGTCACCTAAAGTTGCTGTCATACCGGAGCCAGAACATGTACAGCTTATTTGTTTTAAGGAGAAGACAGAGAAGGGGAAGGAGATGGTTTTTGGCCACGGAGTTTTGTGGGGCAGTGGCAGCAACGTCCGTAGAAATGAACGTGTTGGTACGGAGTTGGAGCCAAGAGTGGTGGGATTGCTACGTGCTTCGCCGCTTCACTGACACGGAGTTCATACACTATTTTCTCATGACGAGAAGAACGTTTGTGCACATTTGTGAGCGCCTACTTGTACCACTCTCACTGGAGGAAACACGGCCAGGTCGGATGAACGCGACCTGGCCGTTCAGACTGAAGTCGCATGCCAAAAGATCGGATATGTATCGGTTTTAGGACCACATATCTTGAGCAACTTGAGCACACTGCAGCCTGAAGTAGTCTGAAGCAGTTAAAGGACCTTTTAGATTGTTTTAATGAGGTGAAAGCATGGATGGCTTGTAATTTTCTCCATTTTAATGAGAATAAAACTGAAGTTGTGTTGCTTACTCCTGGTGATTCAACTGCTGTTATTCCTCCTGAGTTGGGCTCCTTGACCAAGGCAATAAACCCTGCTGTCACAAACCTGGGTGTTAAACTTGACTCTAGTTTGAAACTTGATGCTCAAATTAGGGCAGTCATAAACTAGACCTTTTTTTTTTCAGCTGAGGCAACTTGCCAAAGTAAAATCGCTTTTATCTCGTCATAATTTTGAAATTTTAATCCATGCTTTTATCTCAACACGGTTAGATTATTGCAACGCCTTATACTCAGGTCTCAACAAAACCTTACTTTCCCGTCTTCAGCTAGTCCAAAACGCTGCTGCTCGTCTTTTAACTGGTTCTCGCAAATTCGATCACATAACTCCAATTCTTCAATCTCTCCATTGGTTACCTGTTCAGTTTCGCATTGATTTTAAGATTCTTTTATTTGTTTTTAATTGTCTCCATGGCCTGGCTCCACAGTATCTGTCTGACCTGCTGGTGCTCTCTCAGGTCTGCAGCTCAGGTTCTCCTTGTTGTCCCTAAGACAAAAAGGAAACTTAGGGGTGATCGGGCTTTTTCAGTGGCTGCTCCAAGACTCTGGAATGCACTTCCACTGAATGTTAGAGAGGCCGACTCACTTCCTGTTTTTAAATCTCTTCTTAAAACTCATTTTTTTAGATTGGCTTTTAACTCAGTGTGAGTAGTTGACATTTATCATGCTGTTTTTGATGTTACTGTGTCTCATGTTTTGTGCTTTAACCTGTGTACAGCACTTTGGTCGACTGTGTTGTTTTTAAAGTGCTTTATAAATAAAGTTGGATTGGATTGAAGTGACCCAAATCCGATTTTTTCGCCCCTATGTGACTTTAAAAATAATCTCACTCCAAAAGCCCATATTTGCCATGTCTAACAGCCCCCCCCCCCCCCAGACCCCCCCTTTTGGTAGATCTCGGCACACCATCAACCTCAAAAGTAGATTATAGATTTAGATTATTCTAGAGAAAATTGGCAAATACAAAATTTGTCCAAAACAAAAGTCAAAGTATCTTGAAGTAGTGCAACCATAGAGAAGTGGACTAGGCGAGTGTGACTTCACCCACCCTGTATTGTCACTCCGCACTCTGGTATTGGTTGATATCAAAGTATCGACATCGGTATTGGAACAGAAAATGTTGGGTACCCGTTTTCAAATCAGATGTTACACTAGCAGGGCATCTGACATCTGTTTGAACATGACATACAAAAGAAAGTTTCAAAAATGCATTTCAGTTTATGTATTCAACAAAACCTTGTACAGTGTGCAAATAATCACATTTGGAAACTGTAAAAAAGTTGTATTTAAATTAGGGCTGGGAATATTAACACATTAATCGCGATTAGATTAATGTAAGTTATGATCGCGAACAATTTTTTTAATTGCGATCAGAGTTTGCCAGCATTTTCCGCAATTCTACCATCCATATGCAGCTCATTTGGTTGTATTAATTAAACTCATTGTCGGTTAAACGCGCTATTTTGAGTTTGCTAGTATTTTGTTCCTTCTACGCATCCGTAGGCAGCTCGAGCGGGCTTCAATCATTTATTTACAATTTCTCAAAGTAAGCACTATTACTGGTTCATTGTTACTTTTTCCTTTCTCTGCACTTTTTTGAAATAAAAAAATGGTGAGAAATACTTTGCATTGTGAGTTTAACTTTAGATTCGAACGGTCTTACTGCAAGATATCAATTTTAAACATGCAAAATAAATCACGATTAATCGCGATTAACTTTGAAATTTCTGAGATTAGTTAGTTGCGATCAAGAAAATTAATCGTTTGACAGCCCTAATTTAAATGTATTGTATGTGGTGGGAGATTGAGGGAAGCCTAAATCTGGTAGAATTGAAAACCGTGATAAAAATTCTAAATGTAAGATCCTGCAATGACGCAATAAAAACAAAAAGTCCTCACCGATATCGCACAGAGGACGGACACTTTTGGCTCTTGTTCTCCTCAGACTGCTTAACACAGATCTCCTGACCCTGCCTGACCACTTGGCCATTTTTTTTAGCTTTAAAATTTTACTTCCTGGACCGTGGTGTCGGATACAGTGGAAAATTGTTGCCTCTCTCTGTAACTGCTGCTGTGATCCTCATTTTGGTCTTCAAATGTTTGTATTAACCCACTTTACATGATCCTGGTGTTTTTGTTTTATTACTATTTTATATCTCTTAATAAATTCCTATTTGTAATATGGAACTCGGCTCCAAATTCGCCCTTGTGAGCTTCATTTGACTGGAGCCGAAGGCTGTGGGTGACGTCACACTGCTTTAGTCCACTTCTTTACACAGTCTATGGTCAGTCTATGGTCAAACTCATTATCCCACTACCTTAAATCATACTAACTTTACTACTCTGGCATTAACGATACTCATTATTGTGTACTTGCAGAACACAGAGTTGGAAATAAACAAATTGTACAGCTTACTTTGGGCTGTGTGTGAGTGCAGGGACCAGACGAAAGATCACAGGGCAAGTCCAGTTCGAAAACATGAAGGACAACATGGCAAATTACTCCACTAAAGACAGTAGAATTATGGATTTTAAAATATCTCCCTTCATGAGAAATGGTAACTGCATTAAAGGGCCCATATTATGCACATTTATCATCTATGTTGTAATGTTTCCTGATCAAAAACACACCTGGAGTTGTGTTTTGTTTCATTCACACAGGTTTAACACACAAACCCTGCATATTTAGGCTTCTATGTTCTCTCAAACTGGAAACACTGTTCCACCTTGTGATGTCATGTGGTGATACAAGAAGTGCCACACTGCGTTAAACTCCATACACTTTCACTGGAATGAATGATAATTTGGATCAATTTCATTTTTTAGCCCTGGAATCGCCAACCTCTGATGAATTAAAGTAACAAGAGCAACCTGAAAACTACCACTTCATGACATCACAAGGTGGAACGGAACAGTTTGAACTTTGGAGATGTAAACAGACTAATAATCAAGGGTTACACAAACATGTGAATGAAACAAAACTCAAGGCATGTTTTTGAGGAGGAAAGAACATCAGACTAAAAGCTCACAAAAATCAGTGTCTGCGTTAGGGTGACCACCCGTCCAGCGTTTGAAGACCAATTTATACGTCCCGCAAATTGAGACCATGAGACCATAATCAATGCTTCTCAAAAAAAAAAAAAAAAATGTGGTCGCTCTATCTCCATGATCGCCAGAGACAGCCAAACGAACATTACTTGACAGTTCAGCACGCCACAATAAACTTTTACCGGTGTGTGGACCATGCCGGCTTCTCACAGCAGCCTGCGCGCTCGTCTGGGGCCGCAGCGCACGTAGCTTGTCCACAACAGCGCGTACCCTGGCGTCCCAGCGTGTATCACAGAGCAAGTTAAACTTTATAAAACATCCTACCTGTCCGTCTGCCTCACGTCAGCGCGCCGCTCCTTTTCACGCTCTTGCTCCTCCTGCTCATCGCCACACAGGCTCCTCCTCAATGCCTCCGATTAGAAGAGCAAGGACCAAACGCAAAGCAAAAACTCATCTAAAGTTAAGTTACAGAGCAGGCCTACTGCCACATGTGGAATTTTGCCTAATAAAAGTGCACAAATGCATCTATTTGTCACATGCGTTTGGTAAATGTGTAAGGTAAGAGAAAGGTAATGACAAAAAATGTACAGAATGTACATGAAATTGTGCAAGGTACATCAACAGGCATTGTACATGTAAAGAATTGTCAATATATTTATAAATAAATAAATAAATGATTTACACGTCACCACTAGTACCTGTGAAGAAAATGTGGTTTGTGCGTTGATTTACATTTTTACTTTATTGTAAACATATATATTTGTAAAATTTAGTGAGAAGGTCGTGCAAAGTGGGATCATCAAGAGGGAAAGGGAATTTTTCCCCCCAAAATGGATGGTCGACATCTTTGTTTTCATTGGCTGGAATGACCCCAGAGCATCTCAGAGCATCTAGAGTTCCAAAATTTTGGTCACTTTCATCCCTGTGACTAGCAAAGATTCTAGAGGGCTACACTTTGATAGGTTATCAACTTTTTGCTGAGATAGAATTAAATAGCTGAACTAAATCGTAAGTGGAAGTGCTTCTGTCAATTCACTGAATGTTCAAAATATTATGAATCTTAATTTACAAAAATAAATACATACATTTAAAAAATACACATTGGGTGGCTATTCTTGTGCATACATTAACAATTACACATGTTTATGGCAATAGGGCATTATTATTAAAGGTCCCATGGCATGAAATTTTCAGTTTCTGAGGTTTTTGAACGTTAATGTGAGCTCCCCTACCCTGTTTAGGCCCCCCCATGGTTAAAAGTTGTGAAATGTCTAAACTGAGCATTTGCGATCCTTTCCTGCGTTACAAAAAATCGGAGCTCAAACGGGCGATTTTGAACAAGGCACCTTATTGACGTCAGATCGAAAAAAGAAATGCAAATGCAGTTCCACCCCCGTCTGTCTGTACTCAGCGTCTCTGTAAATCACGCCCAGAGAGTTTGGACTGCGAATGCGCTAGGCAATGCGAAATGCGTTTTTTTATTTGCCTGGAGGCACGTCCGAGTGTTTCTAGGCTCGGAAGTCCTTTATCTGAGCCTCTGGACCTTTGAACAGCAGTGGTTTAATTTTATTTTATGTTGAAATGTGTTTATTTTTCAATGGAACGCTTCAAATCTCTCCCCCCGTGCAAAAACAAGGAAATGGATCAGCTGAGGGCTCAGAGCGAGAGCGGAGAGTTTGGCCACGCCCTCACCCTCTACTATTGGCCAGCTCTTTTCTCCTCATTTGCATTCAAGCAACAAGGCCCATTATAGAGTGTTCAGAGAGAGAAAAATTACTCTTTCTCATCTTATCTCTGTTTCTCATGCACTGAGTGTTGATTTTGAAGAAGGATTCATTTACAGTATTAGAGAACCATTAAGGAGCCATATAAAAGCATCAAGAAGTACCATGTCATGGGGTCTTTAATATACCATGTATGTGCTAGAAATGGGTGAACCACGCCGGGCGGTGTCCCACATTGTCCCTCAGAAACACACCCCTTGCCATCCCTGGGCTTATTAGCAGGTGGTCACCCTAGTCTGCGTACACCGGTGTATGAATGTGTCTGTGGGTCATTCATGTAAAGCCTCGAAAGGTGGAAAAGCGCTGTATAAAAAGGTGTCCATTCATCATTTTCTGATTTTATTTTTTCACATTCACAAAAACCTTAAGAATCACATTTGCATTTCGATGAGCAGGTCGTAGGTAGTGGGTTATTTTGACAAACCAAGCTCCGTGATTGGCCAGTTGAGCAGCCGCCCCAGGTAAACTGACAGAAACAGAGCTCACACGTGCTCATATCATTTTCACCCTCATATCATGCTGAGAACGTAGCCGGGCTGGCACTGGCATGTTCTTACCCACTGTTCCCTCTCCCAGGCTCTATATCACATCATAAAGAATACATAAACCATACGCAAAAAAAAAAAAAAGAAAAGAAATCTAGTCTCCAAGGCATCCGTGCCGGGCCTGTTCTCCAAGTCTGTGGCGAAAAGAGGAGAAACAAAGAACTTTCCTTGGATAGAGACGAAAAACAGCATCTCTCAAATAGACAATGTTAATAAGTGTAAAATATGAATGGAGACTTGATGTATTTACAAATGTGCGGAGAGGCGTTCGGCTAAATGTGCTCAAATGGGAAACCGGCGTCTTCTCGGCAGCTCCGGGCCCATCTCCTCCTGTCATTATCAGCGGGGGGAGCTGTCAGCACAAAGAGCCAAGCTTCGGTGTGAGCGGGCGCCTCCAGCTTGCCCAGGGCCTGCACTGTACTCAAAGCTTTTAGCTGCTGTTTGCATGTGCTGCTGCTAAGTTTGGTATTCTACAGACATGAGATCATATTTGTGCATATTCTACATACATGAGAGCATATGTGTGAGTGTGAACCTCCAGCTGCTGTCAGTGTCACTCCTGGACCACTGAGGAGGACCACTGAGGAGGACCACTGAGGAGGACCACTGAGGAGGACCACCGAGGAGGACCACCGAGGAGGACCAGAGGAGGACCACAGAGGAGGACCACTGAGGAGGACCACAGAGGAGGACCACAGAGGAGGACCACTGAGGAGGACCACAGAGGAGGACCAGAGGACCAATGAGGAGGACCACAGAGGAGGACCACTGAGGAGGACCACAGAGGAGGACCACAGAGGAGGACCACTGAGGAGGACCACCGAGGAGGACCACTGAGGAGGACCACAGAGGAGGACCACCGAGGAGGACCACTGAGGAGGACCACAGAGGAGGACCACCGAGGAGGACCAGAGGAGGACCACAGAGGAGGACCACCGACGAGGACCAGAGGAGGACCAGAGGAGGACCACAGAGGAGGACCACAGAGGAGGACCAGAGGAGGACCACTGAGGAGGACCACAGAGGAGGACCACCGAGGAGGACCAGAGGAGGACCACAGAGGAGGACCACCGACGAGGACCAGAGGAGGACCAGAGGAGGACCACTGAGGAGGACCACAGAGGAGGACCACAGAGGAGGACCACAGAGGAGGACCATGGACTGAAACAGGTTTTCACTAGGGATGGGAATTGAAAAGATTTTTCCGATTCCATTATCGATACTGCTTAATGATTCGATTCTTTATCAATTCTCTTATCAATTCTAATTTGGGGAAAAAAGGAGAACAAACTGTCTGTCTGGTCTAGTCCTGGTCTAGTCCTGGTTTAGTCCTGGTCTAGTCCTGGTCTAGTCCTGGTCTAGTCCGGGTTTAGTCCTGGTTTAGTCCTGGTTTAGTCCTGTTCTAGTCCTGGTCTAGTCCTGGTCTAGTTCAGGTTTAGTCCTAGTCGGTGCGCTGGGCAGACCAACCCTATAAGGGGCTGAAGAGATGTCAGTGCACCGCTGTCCCTACCCGAGCAAAAAAACAATCCACAAACTTTCCCTACATAAAATAAAGAACAAAAACAGGATGTACGGACTCACCAGGTCAAACAAAAAGCTAAGGAATGCAACAGAGGAGCCATCAGGGAGCAGCGTGGAACTCAAGACCAGGAGCAAAACTACAAAAAACATACTTTGTAAATATTAAAAAATAAGAATAAGAACAGCCCCCATGGATCCTCCTGCGGTTGTAGGGAGTATTATCTGTTACATAAGGGTGAGTTGTTGTACAGTTGTAGGGAGTATTATCTGTTACATAAGGGTGAGTTGTTGTACAGTTGTAGGGAGTATTATCTCCTCTGTCCCTCTATGGTCTGGTGCAGTGGGTGAGCAGGAGTGTCCATGATGGAGAGCAGTTTGTCCAGTGTCCTCCTGTCCCTCACTGTGACAAATGTCTCCACGTGACCAGTTTTACAAATCACGCCGTGTGATTGTGCTCTGAAGGGGGAGTGACTTAGGATAGGGAAGGGAGAACCAGAGTGAAAAGCAAAACTTATTAAACATGTTAATGTGCTGTTTTCTGTGACTATTACATTATCAAAACAATATATCATGGTGATCTAAATGCAGTTAATACTCCGTAGAACTAAAATACTCCATAAAATACTCACAAAATACTCCATACAACTAAAATACTCCATAAAATACTCACAAAATACTCCGTAGAACTAAAATACTCCATAAAATACTCACAAAATACTCTGTAGAACTAAAATGCTCCCTAAAATACTCACAAAATACTCCGTAGAACTAAAATACTCCATACAATACTCCATAGAACTAAAATACTCCATAAAATACTCACAAAATACTCTGTAGAACTAAAATACTCCATAAAATACTCACAAAATACTCCGTTAGAACTAAAATACTCCATAAAATACTCCATAGAACTAAAATACTCCATAAAATACTCACAAAATATTCCGTAGAACTAAAATACTCCATAAAATACTCCATAGAACTAAAATACTCCATAAAATACTCACAAAATACTCCGTTAGAACTAAAATACTCCATAAAATACTCCATGGAACTAAAATACTCCATAAAATACTCACAAAATACTACACAGAACTAAAATACTCCATACAATACTCACAAAATACTACATAGAACTAAAATACTCCATAAAATACTCACAAAATACTACATAGAACTAAAATACTCCATAAAATACTCACAAAATACTACATAGAACTAAAATACTTTATAAAATACTGATAAAATACTCCATAGAACTAAAATACTCTCTCTTTCAAAAACATCTTCATGCAATGTTTTTTTTTCTTCTTCCTATTCTAAAGCGTTCCGGACACAGTCTCCGTCCCGGCGTCCTTCTGACCAGTGGGCCCCAGGGTCGGTCCAGTGGTGTGGAAGAGGAGGAGGGCTGTTTGACGTAATAGTTTGTGACTGGCATGTGTTACCCGCTCCACTGCACCATTGATTGAGTGCTCGTTGGTGAAATCACGGCTACTTTCCCTCTGCCCGCTCAGCCAATGACACATGAAAACCTACCTACTGTACAAACCTATCCAGACCACAATAAACGCATAAAAATAACATTGGAAAGTCGAGAGATTTTTGTTTGCGCAGTTTTTCATTCACAAATCTTCGCACTTGACCGTGTCCCTGGACGCTGGAGCTAACACCAGCCCCTGGCCCCTCCCCTCGTGGTTCAGACAGGCTTTTTGCAGCTCGTAGGACGCCGAGGAGGGACGGGGGAGGAGGGAGTGGATGGAGGGGTGGTTGGTGTCATGGGTCAATGTCACTTAACCAGATGTCTCCTCACACAGACGTCCCAGCAGCAAACTGGACAATATCTAACATTTTTACTTATATAATAATAATAATATACATACACTTAAATGACACTGACACTGCTGCTTAAATGACACTTAAATGACACCGACACTGCTGCTTAAATGACACTGTCACTCCTGCTTAAATGACACTTCAATTACACTGACACTGCTGCTTCAATGACACTGACACTGCTGCTTAAATGACACTTAAATTACACTGACACTGCTGCTTCAATGACACTGACACTGCTGCTTAAATTACACTTCAATTACACTGACACTGCTGCTTCAATGACACTGACACTGCTGCTTAAATGACACTTAAATTACACTGACACTGCTGCTTCAATGACACTGACACGGCTGCTTAAATGACACTTAAATTACACTGACACTGCTGCTTCAATGACGCTGACACTGCTGCTTAAATTACACTTAAATTACACTGACACTGCTGCTTCAATGACACTGACACTGCTGCTTAAATGACACTTAAATTACACTGACACTGCTGCTTCAATGACACTGACACGGCTGCTTAAATGACACTTAAATTACACTGACACTGCTGCTTCAATGACGCTGACACTGCTGCTTAAATTACACTTAAATTACACTGACACTGCTGCTTCAATGACACTTAAATTACACTGACACTGCTGCTTCAATGACCCAATTTGAGCTTTATTACGCTCCACATTGTGTTTTTTACCTGTTTGTATTAAATACAAGTTTACTGTGCTTTTACTACAGGTATATGTGATGTTTTAGTCATGGTGTTTATTGTCTTGTTTATCAGATGTTTTATCTTCACTGTGGGCCTAGGGGGCGCTGCAATTTCAAATCCTGTGTGTGCGACCTGTACATATGTTTTTTGACAATAAAGCTGACTTTGAACTTTGAAGTATTAAAAGTCATATATTACGAAAAATGTTGCCTGGTTTACACCAGACCATATCACAAGTGATACATGGTCTGGGAGCACCTACTAAATATCTCGTAGCGGAGGTGTGGTTTACGATTGCCAACGGCCGTTTATTGGGCGTTACGAATGTCTATCATTTGGCGTATACGTAGCCCATAGCCAATCATGTCAGTTGTACTCGATGACGTAGTTAGAGCGACGACCGGGGAGAAGAGAAGGAAACGCCGCCATTTTCCCTAAACTCAGCGAAAACAGAAGGCAAAACAAAAATACAATTAAACAATGGCACCGAACGATTACTGCCGTTTGTGTAAGATAAATATGAGAGAAGGTGGACCCGCTTCCGTTTGTCGCGTAGTACGTGTCACCGTCTTTCCACCCCTTCCCGCTCTCTGATTGGCTCCCCCGCTCAGGATCCCTCGCTTAGCCTCGTTGCCAGGCTGTCTTTCAGATTGGAACGATCGTGCAAAGCAGCCTGGGATTTCCCAGGTTACGAAAAACGGACTCTTGTGAGCTTTTATCCATGTTGTAATGTTGTTACTTCTTCAAAAACAGACCCAGAGTTGTGTTTTGTTTCATTCTCACGTTTGTGTAATCCTTTATAAGTAGTCTCCAAAGCTCAAAATACTCTGTTCCACCTTGTGATGTCATTGAGTGGTTGTTTTAAAGTTAACAGCTATTTTTAGTCTCAATTGAATCTCAATTGTTGCCTTTAAATATATGTATTTTTATCGTTTGTACAGTTGAGAAAGGCAATAGAAAGTCAGGAGTGAAGCCGTTTCAGTGAGGCTAAAAGTCCAGGGCTAAAATGATCCAATGACCATTTTCCAAATGACCAAAGTTTGTCTGAATAAGTATCATGTTCTACTATCATTTAATGTTAGCAGTGTTTTTCCATTTGTAAAGTTGTAATTGAAAGAAACTGAGCTTTTCTATTGTTACTGACGAGTGTTTACTGTCAGACACATGACCTACAGCATGACTCACAATTCGAATTTTCCCCAAGATAAAAAAATTGTAGACAGACAAAATCGCAAAGTGGCTTTACATCCTGTATATTAACATCATTCCCCTTCTGTCATCTGTACAAATACAAGAATAAAAACAAGTTGCTGTCATGGAAGCACAAGTCAAAAAGTAAAAATCTGTTCTGTAAAATTCTGGAACTCGCCAAACTCAGGCTCCACTGGTCACATTTCCGGACTCATGTTGGAACCGGCGCATGAAATATGGAGATGTAAATGGGTTAAAGTGCGCCTAAGGTAAGAGGAGCAGATCTTCTGGAGTGTCTGATGTGGTCTTCACTGGACTCACACAAACCATTAGAGGAGAGCGTGGAGGTTCAATCGCCGCTTTAGGCTCAGGTTGGACTTTAGCACAGAGACACTGGACTCTGAGTGAGAGCCACCTCCAGCTACCAGCGAACTCCACTCCACACCTGACCAGAGGACCACACTGGCTCTGCGGACATTAATGTAGCGCGTGTAAAACGTACTGTAGAAATAAAGGGTAAATTGTCACATCTTTTATATAGAGCTTTTTCACCTTTAAGACACTCAAAGAGCTTTAACCCCCCAAAAAACATGCTCCAGGTAAAATCCTCCAGCTGAGGTCCTGACCAAGCCGAGCAATAAGATCATGGAGATGGTCCCCGGGCGCCTGAAAGACGAGCTGCCCACTGCTCCTGAAGGATGGGTCAAATGCAGAGAAATAATGACATTAAATAATACAGGGCAAAATAAAGGATAATAAAACAATTTAAAATAAATACATTATAAGGAGAAAATTACAAGAAAGTACTAGGGCTGTCAGTTTAAAGCGGTAATTAGATTAATTAATTACACTGCAAATTAAAACGCGTTATAAAAATTAACACAATTAATTATGAGCAGCAATTCAATGCGCGTGCATTTTAAATTTGGCATGCGGATGAACGAAGACGGGATGATCAACAAGAACGCGGCATTTTGGAGGTTTTGTCAAAAAGAATTTTCTGATCACCGAAGCTGCTCCAGGCTGACGGATCAATTGAACGATAAACACGTCCGAATCACAAACAAATGAGCAAAGCGAACGCTTGAAAACTGACAAACTCAATCGCAAAGTGGGTTCGATTGCTCGCTCACTCACTCACAATCTCTCTCTCACACTCTTAAAATGTGATTAATTAGATTAATTAATTATGAATCCTGTAATTAATTAGATTTTTTTTTTAATCGCCTTATACCACTAGAGAGTACATATTTTAATATAAAAAATGCCAATGTCAAACTTGGTTTCTGGTAAAGGGTACACTACCTGTCTGTTTCCATGGAGATGTTATTGCTTTGCCTGGAATGTTACACAGTATGGCATTAAACTTAAACTCTTACACAATGTTAAAAAAAATAAAAATAAAAAGCACATAATAAAAAAAAACACATTCTTGTTTTAAATAAATATGAATTTGCATGTAGGTCTAAATATGGAGAAATCTTGTGGAAAAACAGCGATTTTGAGACTCATTGCATTGATATTGATGTCGATATTAACACTTCCTGGAGGTGTGATGCTAACTGTAGACACTGCTCTGTCTGAAGCTCGGTTAGACTTTAATCTGAGCTTTTTTTTATACAATCTGACCAGAAAGAACTGACTTAGCTGGAACTACAACAAGTGAGCTGATCTGTGCTGTTAAACACGTCCCAACAGTTTTTCAGTTAGTCACTCTCACCTTTTTCCTAAACAGGACCATGAACGCTCGTATTGATCACCGGCTCCGGAAAATGTGCACTTTAAATCCATTTTGTATTTTCTCTTAAATTTTCAGAGCACCCCCAGCATAATGTTACTGCAAAATATCAATTTCAGTGTCAAAATGTCTTCCAAAAAGGAGGCAAAAGGAGTAATTAGAACGTTAATTGTTTTAGGTTTATGTAATAACCTGCCCTTATTTGAGTTTTCAGCTGAGCCTTCCTCCCTCCCTTTCTCCTCCACACACAACGTGAGCTGGACACTTTGATCTGCTATTGATCGTCCACTCCTCCTGCTCCTCCTCCTCCTGGTTTTCCCTCACTACGATTGAAAACGTAGACTTCTCTGAGTCTCACTGCATCAGACCTGACATGACCACAAGGTTCGTTTGCAACATGCATCTGTTTTGAAAAACATAATACAGTACTACTGATACTTTGCAGTAACATCACGCTGGAGGTGTTCTACTTCTGCGTGTGTGACGGAATGTGTAGAAGTTACCATGGTGACACTATGCACACATTAGCAAACACTGATGAAAAAGTTTTAAGCTCTCCGAAAACTCTGAAATGTACAAAATGGATTTTAGGCTACGTTTATACGATGACGGTTTGAGCAGAAGACACAAAAGTGGCGTTGCGTCTTCACTTTTGTGTGCATACGGTGACGCAAAAGTGTGTGGAATTCGATTGGGTATGCATGCCAGGCAGCTAGGTGGCGCTGTGATACATTATCACTATGTCCGCACGCATGTGTAGAAACATCTGCGCCGTGAAAAACAAAATAAAACATGGCTATCGGTTACAAAAAAAAATTGTGTGGTCAGACGAAGAATTTCAACTATTGCTTCAGATCACGTTAGACTACAAAGCAACCGATGTGACATAAACGCGTACGCGACGTCAGCAGATTTGACCAGAGTTTTGCGTCTTGGGCAGTGTAAACGAAAACACTACGGCGGAGCGTATTCAAGTTTTCCACTTTGGAGTGCGGTTTCAGTTTTTTGCGTTTTTAAGCCCCCAAAACGCCGTCACCGTCAAAACGAAAGGCACTTCCCATAAAATATTTTGTCGTTTTTCCCCGTAAGCGTTCTCGTGTAAACAGGCCCTAAAACACACATTTTCAGGAGCCTGTGATCAGTTCATGTTTTGAGAGCGGAAAAATAAGTTCACCTGGTGTACTTCCAACCAATCCAGCTTTTTCGGGTCAGATCGTGTTCAAATAAAGCAACCGAGCTTCAGACGGAGCAGTGCCTACAGTTAGCATCCCACCATCAGTTACTACATCAGAATCAGACTTTTATTGCCATTGTCAAGTGAACACATGGTGATAAGGTGCGAACATAAAACACTAAATAATAATAGTAATAACTAGGGCTGTCAAACGATAAATTTTCTTGATCGTAACTAATCTCAGAAATTTCATAGTTAATCGCGATTAATCGTGATTTATTTTGCATGTTTAAAATTGATATCTTGCAGTAAGACCGTTCGAATCTAAAGTTAAACTCACAATGCAAAGTATTTCTCACAATTTCTTTTATTTCAAAAAAGTGCAGAGAAAGGAAAAAGTAACAATGAACCAGTAATAGTGCTTTGAGAAATTGTAAATAAATGATTGAAGCCCGCTCGAGCTGCCTACGGATGCGTAGAAGGAACAAAATACTAGCAAACTCAAAATAGCGCGTTTAACCGACAATTAGTTTAATTAATACAACCAAATGAGCTGCATATGGATGGTAGAATTGCGGAAAATGCTGGCAAACTCTGATCGCGATAAAAAAAATTGTTCGCGATCATAACTTACATTAATCTAATCGCGATTAACGCGTTAATATTCCCAGCCCTAGTAATAACTAGATTATAGACACTAAATAATAATAATAACTAAAATATAGCTATTATAGTAAAAAATAATAAAGTAAAAAAGTAATAAACAATCCAAATAACAAAAAGGTCCAGATGAGCAGCATCAGAACAGTACAGTACATCAGCTGAAAAGTATCAATACTATACGTGATTATCAATACTATAGTATTACTACTAGAACTTCTGCAGTTATCGTCCAGACTGCCACAAGAAAACCTTATTACAACAACTGGAACCTCTTGTACATTTTAGCAGTTTTTACTTTTGAACTATTCACAGGGACATGTCAGTTTTGTAATAATTAGTTAATAATAGTTTTAATATCATTTTATAGCCAAACAAATAAGAACGAATTGTGCTCATTAACACATTAGCACTCGCAGCTAATTAAAACTGCGCGTAAACATTTTGTATTATGTATTAATTGCTCAGATAATACCGCAACAAACTCTACAACTGCTACTTTTTGACCAGACATTTCCTAAACTTCAAGACAAGAAAAAAGACACATGTTTTACAGCAATATACGAGTGTAAAGAGGTGACTGGACCATTTTCTCACTAAAGGGCCCGTGTTTCTCTATTTTCTGATCTGTCTTATAACAGTTCCTCATCGAAACAAACCTGGAGTTGTTTCATTCTCACGTTTAACTCACAAACCCTGCACATTTAAATAGAAATCATTCTTTTCCACCTTGTAATGGTAATACAGGAAGTGCTCCACTGTGTTCATTTGAATTATTTCAGGCCCTGGAATTGCTGATCTCTACGGAACAAAAGGTAAAAGCTACTGGAAGCTATTGAAAACTACAACTACATGATATCACAAGGTGGAACAGAGCATTTTGAGTTTTCGAGATGTAAACAGATAAAGAATTACTTAAACTTCTACCTGTATCATCAGTTACGAACGAAAACAGTAAACAAAGGATGCGCTTAATGCAAAACTACAAATAAATAAACATATAGAGTGTTTCCACGGACTTGAAAAATCCGACCATGACCCAGATGTGCCGACATGTTGGAGATATCGCTCCCTCAAAATAAACATACTTATAAAGCAACCATGCAGAAAAAAAAAATCAAAATTTAGCAGTTGTACAGAGATAAGTTGGACGCCAAAGAAAAGGAGCGTCATATGAACAAACTCAAATTAATTGCGCGAGAAGATCCATATGAGATGGATTCAAGTTTGTTCAGTGACTGTGGCGATTTGTCGATTCTGCTGCTGTAAGAGATCCCGATATTGTCAATGAGCTGGTCTTCTCCCCAATCCCTGATACAGCACAAGACCTTCAGAGCTCTAAAGCAGCGTTTTTCAACCAACCCCAGGTCGCGACGCCACGTGGGGTCGCCTAGAATTCAAACGGGGTCGCCTGAAATGTCCGGAGCAGTGCAGTCACAATAACTAGTGATGGGCGAATGAGACGGAGCTCCGGAGCACGTCTCGTTCTTTTCTGAAATGTGACCAAAGTGTTGAAATGTCGGTCCCTCCCCCCGCTGCTTCATTCTGCGTGTCAATCGCTTCAGTGTATCGAAGCGTTTCATTGGCTCAGCGAATGTTCCGCTCTGCGATTGGTTCAGAGTGTTCAACGCGCTTCCTCAGTTTGACAAGCGCTAAACTGCAACAGTATAAAAGATGCACCAATATTTCTTAAAAATGTTGGGTACTGAGGAGTATTGTGACGTTATTGGTGATTTTGGTGACTTCTGGCGACTTTTGGCATTTGTTTCATTTTCGATGGCTTCTACAAGTGGAAAAATGTGATCCGCAAGTTGTGTGTTGGTTTGCAATGGTTAAATTTGTCCACTAGAGTGTCAAAATGGGGTCATAGGCCAAAAAAGGTTGGGAACCACTGCTCTAAAAGTTTGCAGGACCTTCAGAGCTCTAAAAGGTCTGGAGGCAACAACCAGTTTGTTTGTGGCTGGTACAAGAAAATTGGAGACAAGCATATTGTGGTGGCAAAGGTCGGCATACTTGTATTACATGTGTAACGTGTTTAAGTACAGGTATATCGCTTTTTATTATTCACGTTTTGCAAAGATTAAAATATGAACATCGTCTTTCCGCCTCTGTCGCCTCGTCTGTCGCCTCCTTTCCTTTGATAATCGCTCTGTCTGTTCACCCTGGTTTAGTCCTGGTTTAGTCCTGGTTTAGTCCTGGTTTAGTCCTGGTCTCCTTTCCTTTGATAATCGCTCTGTTCACCCTGGTCGGTCACTACTTTCGGTAAACGACAGAACTGCAGGTGTTTTTCTCTGTCCGATCTATTGTGACGCCGAGGACCCGACAATAGCTGACCATTTTGCTTTTTTTTTTTTTTTACTTGGCGGCATAAGTGCAACGTTTGCTTTGTTTCGAATATCTCCGACATGGACGACTTCCGGATTATGACGTCACGTGAAAACACACTACTCAGAGGAGGTGAGGCTTTAAACTATACGGGAGTGACAGCTCAGTTGGTAGAGTGACCCACAGGGTGGCAGTGGGATTCCAGCTCCCACAGATCAGCGTTGTAGTTGTTTCCATGAGCAAGACACTTAACCCACCTCGCCCTCAGCGGTGTATGAATGTGTGAGTGATTGGGTGATGTAAAGCAGGTGTATAAAAATCAGGCAAAGCAAGAAATTGGGTAACAAAACTGCTAAAATGAACTGCGAGAAAGACCCGTCGTCCTTTATATGTGTTGAACTGCGTAGAACGTGATGTGTGCAGTGTGTGTGGCGCAGAGGCTGGAGCCCCTCAGGAGCCGTGGCCAGACGAAAGACCAGTGGAATCAATCACGGCGGCGGTGGCACTGAACACGAGCTGCCACCTCTCTAATATTTAGCTTTGCCCTGACGCGAGTGTGATTAAGTGCTTTAAGAGTGTGAAGTGTCGTCGTCCTGCTCCTCTCTCTTCTTAATGAGTACGTGTGCAGGAGGTCCGGGTCTGTTTTCATTTTTCGCTTGTCCGTTCCATTTCTCTTTCTGCAGCAGGGCCACGGTGAGATGATGGAGTTTGGGGGAAAGGTGGAGGTGCCATCCATTAGCGCAGGTGCAGAGGTGTGGATAAATCACCGTCCACCGCCTGCCTCTCCCCACTGAGCTGAGAGAGCCGGGCGCAGAGAAATCTATCACCCGCCACAAATGGGACATGACTCAGGATCACAGGGCGCTGTACCAGGATCTGTGTATGCCTCATGTTAGCTTTAACGTTACATTATGAGGTCTAGGTGAGAACTGCCTACATGATCGTGGACAGAGTCAGAGGATGCAAAAATATCCAGTCCACACTCCCAGAGAAAGAACATGTACTACAACTGTACTTATGTATTTTTCTCTTCGTGGGTAGTGAAAAAAGTTGTGAATTTGGAGTTAAATATTTGGAAATCTGAAGAGCCAATCCAAAGGGAGGCTGTTGAAGGTAAAATCCCTTTTCACTCACAAACTCGAGGAAAGAAGGTGTCTGATTTGGCTGTTACTGATGTTCATATCCTGATTTACAGAGAAAAATCTAAAAATGAAAACACCAGCATCATGTAGAGTGGGTAAATTCCAACATTATAAGATCAGAATGCAGTAAGAGAGAAGGACGACATTTTTTCAGTAGTTAATTGAAGCTAGAGTCAATGGAGCTAGAATCTCACCCATGCTCATTTCCTATTTGAAATGTGGCTAACAGGTTAGCTATACCCATTTATAGAGAGTTTTTGGATCTCTGAAGCCACTCCCAAAGGCTCAGACATGTGGACAACAGCTAAACATCTGGTTGTTAAAACAGAAGATTTTTACCTCATTAAACATCTTTGTAAGTCCCTGTGCCCATATTATGAGCAACAGCGTGTGGCCTTTACATCTCCCCTGTGTCTCCATGGGCTCTTCTCACCTTTACCGTCGTTTGCTGCTCCAGTCCCCTGTCGTCTTTTATAAACAGATGGGGATTACCACTGTAGAAGAAACATTTCTATTAGATTTGACCTGGATGAAATGTATTGACACATGCTCTAACAGACGCAGCTCTTCTTCTCTCGGCCTGTTTAGAATTGATCACATTAGCGTCTCCTGTGTTCACTGAACCTTTCTGCCTCTTCACTGTACACTCTGCACCTATGGCTCCACATACAATGTTGCTAAGCAACAATAATGACAGTGACCTTTTAGAGCCAGTGGGGTGTGATCCAGTGGAGCAGAGAGAGGGCTCTGTTTACCTGGGCTCTTACACTGAACAGACACTGGGGCTGGAATCACCGGGTCTCTTGCCATTCCACACAATATTCAGTATTTTACACATACTGTACATATGTTGTGAAACCTGCACAAGCTTTATATGATATGCTCCTACCTAATCATTAAAAAGTGTATTGCAAAAACAAAAAAACACATACAAAAAAAATAAATCGATACAACAGCTCACGATAACAATACTGAATCACCAAATTTAGCATCACAATATCATCATAACATCTATATTTGAATATTTTTGCACATCCCTCACAGACTCAGGCTCTGCTTTAGCTCGTGTTGCCCTTGAGATGTGGAGGAGTTAACATTTCCCTGCGAGCACTTGTCACCAGCCCCCTAATGTAACACAGCTGTATTGGTATTCAGCAGCGCAGGTATCTAAGAAAGCACTGCCTTTTAAACATCTTAACTGCTGTGTGTTCTGTCTCTAGAGGGCACTGCCGTACACTGGGGGTTTGGGAATAGACAAGGAGAATTGCAAATTTGTTTTGCCAGCTACATGTGCTCTGTAATTCTGAGCCTCTGCATTGTACCGAGCGCTTCGCATTCCGACATAGACAGGTACAAAGGTGTGATGTTTTGTTTAATTTGGGGAAGATTTGGGCTGTTTAGTCTGGATTAACGACATCTCTGCGGGAGGAGGTGATGCACACGCACAAATAGCATGTTTTCGTGTTGTCTTGTTCTTTCCTCTGTGCATAACTAAAAAGCTACATTTATAGAGGTGTTCAGATTTTAACTTGACGTTGGATAGTGCAGACAAGTGCAGTGGAGTAATTTATTATTTACAAATTAGAATCAGGTTATCACTTTCATGTACGTTACTGCAGTCGTCATATGCAAATTGTACAGACCAAACGTATAACCTTATCTCCCTTGTGGATCTATCCAATATTTCTTTGAATTTCAGAAAAATTGGCAGATATTTACACGTTTACATGATGTTTTTAAATTCCAAATTCATTGTTCTGAATTAAATAGTTTAAAAATATAATATTCTCCTTCGAGTTTCCATGAAAATAATAATTCCAAATTGAGGTTTACATGGAAAAGACGTTAAATTCCGCTTAACGTCTGGGAGGCAGGAAGGGTTCGGGTTGGACAAGGGGCGAACTTACGTATTTACATCGGATGTTTTGTCATCTCGGTTTGTCGTTGCGCCATGGACACAAACATAATACAAACTTTTTCCGCAGCCGTCCGCCGAGGATGAAAAGTTTGATGGGTCTGAGCCACTTTTGCTGTTGCGTGCCTTCTCTTTGTTGTACTCCGGCTTCAACCGTTTCCACTTGTTTTTGATCTGCATAGCATCTCTGTTTGCGTACCTTCCTTGTTCAAACCTTTCTGCTACCTCTTTGAAAAGGTTTGTGTTTTTATGTTTTCTGCCATCCACTCTTTTCATTATTTGTAGTTCTTCCAGCGAACTTATAAAAAAAAAATGTTTCGGCTTGAGACCAAAATGTGCTAAGGGCCGCCATCTTGCAGTGCGTCGTTGCGTCAGAAGGGCGACCCAACGAGCATGCACTGACCGACCGAAATTGTAAGAAGAATAAACATTTACATGATCAAGGAATAAATTAATTTGGCTTAAAATCGGACTAAACCACCTACTTACTTCGGAGTTAAGTTTAATTATGAATAATCATTTTCATTGGGAATTAAGTGTTTACATGGTCAGTTTACAAAGCACTTGTTTCAAGGTCAACTCTGTCTTTTGTATTTGAGTGGTAATTGCTAGTCCATCCTGAAAATATGCGCACTCCATAAGCGCAAAATGAATCATAAATAAATGGACAAGATCATTGACTGCGTGCACATGGACAAGTGTAATCCGACTGCAAACGGATTGGGATCGTATAGAATTCATGTGCACAGACTAAGGATCGTATAGGGATTGGTTTCCCGAATCCGATTGGAACCCCTGGCTTAGGCCGATAGTAATCCGCTTAGTGCCGCCTTGTGCACGATATCGGATCGGATTGACGTACTGCGCATGCGCGGGAATTTTTGCCAGGGATTTCACCCGGAAGTGGCAGGAGGCACCGACGCCGTCATAAGTAGCGATTGTTGCCGGAAAAGTCAGACGAAATCATGGCTGCGAAGAAAGAATGCACAACACGTACACCAATGCTGCTCCGTCAAACTCATCGAGCGCCATCTTTGTATACCGCCACATAGTTTGTTGTGTTTTTATTGAGTAGCCATCACCCGGAAGTAGTTGGACTACAGCGCCACATAGCGTAGCGGAGCCGGCCAGGTCACTGACCATTATCCGATTACACAAGTTTCATGTGCACTTGGATCTAAGGACTGACCACCCGCCGAGTAACGGGATCGGATTTGGAGAAATCCAATCCGATCCTACCATGTGCACGCACTGATTGATATTATGATTTCACAATATTGTCAGTGTTATGACTGCGTAATATTTTCCTCAATGCCATTCTGCCAAGACGTAGTTAGGAACTGTAAGGTTTGAGTGTTGGGATAGGTTGAATCCCTACACTCAAACCTTACTGTTCTTAAACCTAACCCTAATCCTAACCGGACTGTGAAAAAATACATTGTCAAGTTCCAATATATTGTTAAATCAGGGAGAAACATTGTGTGGGCTGCTTAAGGATCCTTAAAACAGGCCGATAATGTTCAGATAGTCAAACATTTCCACTCTGTTCCGCTCCACCTCCTGCCACCTCGATGGAAAATGGGTGTTACAGGCTAATGCTGCCGCGGTACTCCTGACCAAACCTACCTCATGATCTTTTCCTTACTATTTTCCCAATAGCATTGAAGGATGGGACAAATGCAGTGGACAAATTTCCTTACGGACACAGTCTTCTCACTTTGCTTCACTTTGCACAGATGTCATGACCACACTTTACAGTCCAAACGGTGGTGCTGACTCTGTCCATACCAGCAGGGGGCAGAGGCTAAATGAAAGCAGCAAATCCAAAGTTCCCCTGGTGGCTGTGGTGCGAGCGAACAGGAAGTCTTCACAGTGTTTTTCTCTCATGTCCCGCTCCTGTATCTGAATGACAAACCTGTGTGTGCGTCCCCCTTTTAAGAAATCCCTCACAACTGCACAGACACCCAGGCCGGTCTGTGGAGCCTGTATATTCCTATTCATAATTGATGTCCAGGACCCAGACAGACAGCGCTCTACACATGTAATATGGATTCAGTGAGCCGCTTGGTTTCGGATGCATGCCCCAGTCCAGTATCATTGTGTGTGGTGGAGGTGTGATACCAGGATCGCAGCCGAAAGAAGAACAGGCTGTCGGCGTGTAGCGATGTCCAGTGTGTTGGTTGGATGGTAGAAGCGCCTATAAAAGGGACATTGGGCAGATTGCAAAAGTGAGTGTCTGTGAGCTGGAGACATTTGTCACAGTGAGGGACAGGAGGACACTTCTGCTCCCCCACTGCATCAGACCATAGAGGGACAGATAATACTCCAACAGGCTGCACTGTTTCCTCACGACCTCCTGTATACTGCTGAGATATTTTTATCGCTTATTTAAATTTTATTTTATTTTTACATATATATATTTATATAATTATGCCTTATTTGACACTTATTAGGGGGCCAAGCACCGAAGGTGCTGGGCACCCTATAGGAATTGTATTCCGTTGCCTAGGCAAGTTGCCTAGTAACCCTTTGATCTTTCCTTTGATGTGCTGGTCTCAAGATTATTATTATTATGCTTCTTGCATAGGAAGTCTATGGCAGCCCCTAGAACCGTCTGGTAAAAAGTTGTGAAATTTGGCATGCACATTCCAGCCAGTCTCCTCATTACCCACAGCAATTTATAGGTCTCCAGCCCCAACCGTCTAGTGGCACCAGCAGGTCAAAGTTGCAGAAATTTGTCAATTGCCTAGCAACGCACCTAGCAACCTTTGATATGTCTTTGATGTGTCTGTTCTGACAGGGTTAGACCCTGACCCTGTCAGACCCTGTCAGACTCTATTAGATCCTGTCAGACCTTGTTAGACCCTGTCAAACGGTGCTTGGCCCCCGCATTGCTGCTTGCAGCTATATTTTAGATTGTATTGTTACCTTTTATTTATATTTTTTCTCTTTGTTATTATATTATATTGCGATGTGTGAGCTGTGTCCAAGTAATTTTCCTTGTGGATCAATAAAGTTTGTCTAAGTGTTGCGATGCCGTGTGCGTTGATTGGATGGTTGTCGGTGTGTAGTGTTGTCGAGCGCATTGGTTGGATGGTTGTCGGTGTGTAGTGTTGTAGTGTGTAGTTTGGATTGCTGTTGGTGTGTAGTGTTGGAGTGTAGCGTTGTGTGCGTGGATTGGATGGTTGACGGTGTGTAGGTTGTGTGTGTTGATTGGATCGCTGTTGGTGTGTAGCGTTGGAGTGTAGCGTTGTGTGCGTGGATTGGATGGTTGACGGTGTGTAGGTTGTGTGTGTTGATTGGATCGCTGTTGGTGTGTAGCGTTGGAGTGTAGCGTTGTGTGCGTGGATTGGATGGTTGTTGGTGTGTGCATTGGAGTGTAATGTTGTGTGCGTTGATTCGATGGTTGTTGGTGTGTAGTGTTGTGTGCGTTGGTTGGTTGGTTGGTTGGATAGTTGTTGTTGGAGTGTAGCGTTGTGTGTGTTGATTGGATGGTTGTTGGTGTGTAGTGTTGGAGTGTAGCGTTGTGTGCGTTGATTGGATGGTTGTTGGTGTGTAGCGTTGTCGAGAGCGTTGGTTGGATGGTTGTTGGTGTGCAGCATTAGAGTGTAATGTTGTGTGCGTTGATTCGATGGTTGTTGGCATGTAGCGTTGTCGAGACCGTTGATTGGACGGTTGTTGGTGTGTAGCATTAGAGTGTAATGTTGTGTGCGTTGATTGGATGGTTGTTGGTGTGCAGCATTAGAGTGTAATGTTGTGTGCGTCGATTCGATGGTTTTTGGTGTGTAGCGTTGTCGAGAGCGTTGGTTGGATGGTTGTTGTAGGTGTGTAGCGTTGCCAAGAGTGTTGGTTGGACGGTTGTTGTTGTGTGCATTGATTCAGTGGTTGTTGGCTTGTATAGCATTGGCGTGTAGCTTTGCAGTATACAGTTGTAGTGTGCGTTGATTGGATGCTTGTTGGCATGTAGCGTTGTCGAGAGCGTTGATTGGACGGTTGTTGGTGTGTGCATTGGGAGTGTAGTGTTTGGAGTGCGTTGTTTGGATGGCTGGTGTTGCTCTGTGGTAAACCATGTGCTCTGTACAGGTTTTATTGAAGCTGATTGGTGGATTTGGCGGGTTTAGCGGGTTTGGCGGGTTTGGCGGATTTGGCGGGTTTAGCGGGTTTCGTGAGTTTGGCGGGTTTGGTCTTACCTCAGTGTTTACACAGTGGATTAGCCTCCTGTAGGCAAATTGATCAAGTGTCCATGCTGTGTGTTGTGTTCCAGGTATTGAAAACCTCACATGGATATAATGGGGTTGTGTGTTTAACCTGTTGAGCTGTAATTTTTTTGTGTATCACTGTGTTTCAAATTACATCACAACACGGATGGAGGCAGCTAAAATTAATATTGTTAATATTGCTGTTAATATTGCTGTAATACAGTTAATACAATTTGTGCCTTTAAGTTTTGGATATTTCATGGCAAAGTACGACTATGACTATGAAAAACACCAAGTGATACTTTGCGGCTGATGTCATCAACATTCCCTGGGGGTGTGATGCCAACTGTAAGCACTGCTTTGTCTGAAGCTCTGGTACTGAAATTTGACTTAATCTGATCTTAATCTGGCCAGAAAGAGACAATTTATCTGGAACTACGGCAGGCGACTTGATTTGCGCTTTTCTCACAAAATTATAGTCAAAAAGCCAGCTAGCATTAGCCAATAATTTTTCAGTTAGTCAGCCTCACCTTTTTGTTGGAAATCAAACAACTAAACAGGCCCATGAACACCTGTATTGATCACAGGCTTCTGAAAATGTGATGTTTAAATGCATTTTGTATTTTTTCTTGAGTTTTCACTATGGTAACTCCTACATTATTATTATTATTATTACATTCCACCATAGAGGTCCACGTAGAACACCCTCAGCATGATGTCACTACAGAATATCTACAGGCAACAACGATAATGGATGAAAAGTAACACAATACCTCCTTTATTTCATTCCAGTAGTTTTAGTAAACAGTAAATCAGCCATTTCCTGTGATGAGTATATGCGTAATTACAAAGAAGACTGTTAGACCTGCTTTACAACACACGACTTCTCTCATTGTTTATTTGGATCCAGCTGTTGAGTAATGAGCTGCTGGTTCCATTTGCACGAGACTGCCACTCTCCTCACGCCTCCATTGATCGCAGGCTTTAATGGACTGGTGCGGTGACACTTCCTGCTCCCGTCTCAGCTGAAGTTCACAGGGGTCAGAGTTCACACCCGGCGTTTCCCATAGCAACGCCTGACATGTCCCCCTTCCACCCAAAGTCCCTCTCAATCCACAGTAATGGATTTGACCCTTGGCTTATGTCAGTTCGCTGCCTCTTGAACTGCGGCGTCGTAGAGTGGAGGCAGATCGCTGTGTTAGACATCATATTCTGGACATTAGAGGGTGAAGGTGGGACGTGGTTTTCAATAATCACAGAGTTTATTGGAAATGCAGCTGCAGCTCTTTCTGCATGAAACACAAACTGTAGGAGTAAGACTAGCCCTTGAGTGACAACCAGTGTTTCAAATAATTTATAAAATGTGAAATAAACATCATGTTTTTACAGGTGGATGCGGCTGGAGCCGGAGGGTTGTGCGGGCAGACGCATATCTGTTTAACTGACAGATATGGTCAGTTAAACACAGGTTTAACTGAGCGCACTGTGATGCTCAATGCCGACTTGTTTTGAGTTTTTCTCAGACATGTTGAATCTGTTTTGTGGTGTGACCAGAGCAGAGTCCTTCCCCTCCGTGAGCAGTCAGGCTCGTGCTGCTTGTTGAATCATACTTCGTAGAGCAGAGGCTGACCCCTCACTGGTCCCTGTCATCATTATACCGCCTCCGCACGCTCAGCCAATGACGGCGTCCAAAAGACCTCACCTCCTGCATCATTTATGAGCACTAATCAGGAGCCAGTGCCGGTGTGCTAGCCACCCTACCGCTAACATCACTTCCCTGACCCGACCTGCCTCTCCCCACAGCATTAGCGTGTGTTTACGCTAACGCCTGCTCATTAGGCCTAAGTACGCTAGGCCAGGGCCCGCTGCCTGAACCAGGCTGGGAGCCTTTTTAACATGCTCTAACCAGCCACGGCGTCCCCTAGTGGGGCATACGCAAAGCTACGTGCTAATCTCAGACAACAGGAAAAAGCCTAACGCTGAGTGAACACAGAGTGTTTGGTGAGAGACGTGGCCTGCATGGACCTGCCATCAGCCTCTATTATTGTTGTAATTAGTGTTCCTCAGCGGAGCCCGGCTCTCCGGCTGTGCCCCGACCTCCCTGCTCCAGTCTGTTTACACCAGTGGAGAGGTCCTACCTCTGCTCTGCACAGCTGTTTGTTCATTTGACGTGAGCCACTGGAGGATTCTCCTGCACTATTCAAATGTTTATTGTACCTGCTATAGGCAAAGGCAGAGGCACTGCCCTGAGGCACACAGCTCTGGCTGATGAGAAGAATTATTATGATACTGAAATGTACTACAAATCAGCTCCTTTAAAGGGATAGTGCGTTTTTTTTTTTTATGTTAATCTGTATGGGTTTCCTTCTAAAAGTTCTGTGTGTTGACACCGGCTTACCTCTGACAGTCTCAGCTGATCCCGGTTTGCCTCGCTTTCTGGAGCCCACGTAAGTAGGTCCTGTTCACTTGTAAACTTCCCCTTACGGCGGACCACATCTGCCGTACACTTCCACTAAAGGTTAACATGCTAATACAGCTAATATGCGCGCAGTGATACGAATCGAGAGAGACAATACGCGAACACAATCTACGCTGCTGGATGTTTCGTGGACAACTGTTTGGGACGCAAATATATCACCTTTCGGACAAATGTTTTGTTTTGAGAAGAAAAACAAGCTTTATTTCATGTTCCAGGGAAGTTACCGGACCTACTTATGTGGGCTTCAGAAAGTGAGCCGAACCGGGATCAGCTGAGACTGTCAGAGGTAAGCCGGTGTCAACACACTGAACTTTTAGAAGGAAACCCATACAGATTACCTTTTTTTTTTAAACGCACTATCCTTTAACTATGAATCAGCTCAGCCCTCAGACATGTTCAACTTCTGCTTCAGCCAGTGACTTTATGTATTTCCCTTTTACTGTCGTACCTGTTATCACATCTCCACTTCAGTCGGTGTGAGTTTGTGAGAACAATAACAGGACTCACATTCACACAGTGTAGAGTTATGGGTAAATACATGAATCATTCACATGTGAATTATTCAATTTATTCTGTATCAGCTGCCGGTTACATAACAAATGTCCTTAACGTTGTTTTCATGGCTCACGTCAGGCACATTTCCAGCCCCACCTCCAGCCTGCTCCAGCCCCGTGGCCCTGCTCCTGCTCCCTGACGCCGTCTGTCCCTCATCATTTCCATTCATCTTCAACCTTTCAGCCGCTCAGCCTTTGGCCCCCATCATCAAGAGGCCGCCCCCCGGTGCGACGCCCCCTCCCTGATCACCAATTAGCCGCTGTGTGCCTCTCTCTCCACCTCCTCTCCTCCTCCACCTCTGCTCTGCTCCTGGAGGTGGCCCGGGACGCTGGAGGCAGAGGAGGTGTAGGAGAAACAGAAGGAGGTGGAAGTGGAAGTGGAGGAGGGTAGAAAAGGAAGAGGAGGAAGACGAAGAAGCGGTGAAGGAGATGGAGAAAAGAAGGCAGTGGCATGGGGGAGGTGGAGGACGAAGAGAAACAGAGGAGGAAGAGGGAGGCAGAGGAAAAAGAGGAGAAGAGGAGGTAGAGGAAAAAGAGGAGAGAAGAGGAGGTGGAGGAGGCAGAGGAAACAGTGAAGGAGAGCAGAGGAGGTTGAGGAAAAAGAGGACAGAAACAGGAGGAGGGAGGCAGAGGAAACGGTGAAGGAGAGCAGAGGAGGTGGAGGAGGCAGAGGAAAAAGAGGAGAAGAGGACGAGGTGGAGGAGGTAGAGGAAAAAGAGGAGAGAAGAGGAGGTGGAGGAGGCAGAGGAAACAGTGAAGGAGAGAAGAGGAGGTGGAGGAGGCAGAAGAAACGGTGGAGGAGAGTAGAGGAGGCAGAGGAAACGGTGAAGGAGACCAGAGGAGGTGGAAGAGGCAGAGGAAAAAGAGGAGAGAGAAGAGGAGGAGGTGGAGAAGAGAAGGCAGTGGCATGGGGGAGGTGGAGGACGAAGAGAAGACAGAGGAGGACGGAGGCAGAGGAAACGGTGAAGGAGAGCAGAGGAGGTGGAGGAGGCAGAGGAAAAAGAGGAGAAGAGGAGGAGGTGGAGGAGGTAGAGGAAAAAGAGGACAGAAGAGGAGGTGGAGGAGGCAGAGGAAACAGTGAAGGAGAGCAGAGGAGGTGGAAGAGGCAGAGGAAACGGTGAAGGAGAGAAGAGGAGGTGGAAGGAGGAGGTGGAAGAGGCAGAGGGAAAAAGAGGAGAGAGAAGAGGAGGAGGTGGAGAAGAGAAGGCAGTGGCATGGGGAGGTGGAGGACGAAGAGAAGACAGAGGAGGACGGAGGCAGAGGAAATGGTGAAGGAGAGCAGAGGAGGTGGAGGAGGCAGAGGAAACGGTGAAGGAGAGAAGAGGAGGTGGAGGAGGCAGAGGAAACGGTGAAGGAGAGAAGAGGAGGTGGAGGAGGCAGAGGAAAAAGAGGAGAGAGCAGAGGAAGATGTGGAGAAGAGAAGGCAGAGGCACGGCTGAGGCAGAGGAGGGCACGGGGAGGTGGAGGTCTCCTGAAGGACACCTCCTCCCTGGGTGGAGATGAGCAGAGGAGCGTGAAGGGCTCGGACAGGTCTTCCCCACAGCAGCTGGGCTAATGCAGCACTGCACCACACACACCACAGCTGATCTGGGGTCTGCTGTCCTCTCTGCTTCAATAATAATCAATAATAATCAATAATAATAACATCATATGATTTCTGTTGACACTATCATTTTTAGCATTTTAATTATAGACACGTACATTTCTGTCATTTTCTTGTCCCATTTTTCAACAGTTTCCATCAAAATTGGTCACAATAAAATAAGAAATTAAATTCAGATATGTGTGACTAAACCAAAATTATAAAGTTTTATTGTTTTTTGATTTATTATTTTATTTAAACGATGTAAGCTCTGTATCTAGGCGTACTTAAATCTACTAAATCTACTAATTTCTTTTTTTTTTTCCCCAAGAATATCCAGTTTACATTATAACTGGGTATAATTATTGCTGTAATTTTCTCATACATTCTTAATTCTTTCTAATTAATTACACTGAAATATGGATTAAAGCCAAAGATGAAAATCACATGACCGGAATTGTGTTTTGATTTTATTGATGGGCGATATATATATCCGTTCCATCGGTTTCGGTATTGGACGATATTTTTTTGCGCTGCCCCATATTCTCTGAGTAACATTTTGAACCGTCTAATGAATAAAAATGGGAAAAGATGAACGTTATATGGCTTTACGTTACACAAAGTAATTATTTTATACACCATAACGTGAAGAAAATTGATAGATAAATAGGCTAAGTTTTGTTTTTATTTAACAAAAGTGAGAAGTTAATTAGCGATTTTTACTTCATTTTAAGGTGTGTATGACAGATTTTTACGATTCTCAAATTTTGACTACTTTTGGTGGAATTCTAACTATTATACAAATATAAATCGAGAAGAAATTTGAAGAAAATATGAAAAAATTTGTTGAAAATTACATGAAATTTCTAAAACACACACTAGGAGAATTCTATGCAAAAGAACAATTTACACGAAGAAACACGTTTTTTTTACACTTTAAACATGATTTCAACTAAATAAAGATGTTTTCTTATATTTGTATTTGTCAGATAATATTAGAGGGGTTATGTTTGTTAACCGTTAAGAAATTCCTAGAGTGATGTTACGATTTCCAACCAGGAAGTACAAATTTGAACGTAAAAAAAAATATCCAAATTGTGAAAACGAGTGAATGTTTTTGCCAAAATCTTTTATTAATGAATGTGTTTTAGTCTAACCTGTCAGATACATTTTGTTGGACCTACTATGGATTTTAAAAAGTAATAAAAAATACTATATTGGCAAATATCAGATATCGGTATTGTCTCCAAAAATAAAATAAAATAAAATAAAAATCCATATTGGCCCATCACTAATTAAAATAAAGCTGTGCAGTTGTATTTTACGCTTATTTATTCTCTTCAAAGATGCACGATGTGACTTTTCTGTAAGAGTCCAGCACCTGGTTGTGTCCATGGAGACTGCTACCAGGAAATGTACCACAGTATGGCATTAAACTTACTTATTATTTAACTATAGGTGTTTTTACAATAAAACAAAACCTTGAAAAATCTGCATTCTACTGTAATCTGCTCTCCTCTCCACAAATCGGACGTGTCAATTGGTGTAGTGTGAAAATTCACAACATCTCCATAGCGACGGCCCCTCCACTCTGAAAGTTACACAGTGCAGCTTTAAATAATGTAATGAACTGGTCTATTCTACATAATTCTTCTGAGAGTTTTTATTCTAGAAGAACACACAAACACACACTGCATTCACTCACAAAATACTGCTATTAAAAATTATTAAACGTCTCTTTTCTCGCAAACCAAACCATACACGATTCTTTATTCATTTGAGTCGCTGTGATTAAAAAAAAAAAAAAAAAATCACATATTAACCACAAGGTCCTTATTTACATGTTTGATCTGACTAACAATATAGTAATTAGCCAGCGCTGTTTTCAAAGACTCTATTAAAGCATCGGAAAACATAACAAGTCAGCGATGAATAAAGTATACTGATAAATATTTCACAAAATACCGATGATTGTAATATGCATTTATTATGTGTGGAAGACGTGTTTATGAATAAATGAACGCGGGTCCGGTTACGTGAGGCCCGTTCGTTCCCACACCGGCGGGTTTAAAGGGCTAAAGCGCCATCTGCTGGTGGAGGAGGGAACAGAGCAAAAGGAGGAGTCTGGAAGTGCAACAAGGAACTTTTAAAACAATCCTGAAACTGCAAGTATATATATATATGGCATTTTATATTTATTTATTTATTTATTTATTTATTTATTTATTTATTTATTTATTTATTTACTTATTTATTTATTTATTGGAATTTTGTAATTTGAACATTCATACATATTTATATATTTTTTGGCATTTTATATATTTAAAAAAAAAAAAATTTGCATTTTATTTATTTATGTATTTATTTATTTATTTATTTATTCATTGGCATTTTATAATTTAAATATTCACACATATTTATATTTTTTGGCATTTTTTAAATTATGTATTTATTATTATTATTATTATTATTATTATTATTATTATTATTATTATTATTATTATTATTATTTGCCATTTTATAATTTAAACATTCACACATATTTATATTTTTTTATTGCCTTTTTAAAATTAATTT
Organism: Paratrypauchen microcephalus; assembly: GCA_036785185.1. Lineage (NCBI taxonomy): Eukaryota > Metazoa > Chordata > Actinopteri > Gobiiformes > Gobiidae > Paratrypauchen > Paratrypauchen microcephalus. Next base: position 2,069,703 of record JAVJIX010000141.1, on the reverse strand, counting down.
CAAGTAGACTATACAAAATAATAATAATAATACATTTTATTTGTATAGCGCTTTTCAAGACACTCAAAGATGCTTCACAAATCATAAAAGAATAAAATATCACAAAATGTACAACATAAAGTCAAACATTTAAAATATCACAAAATTTACAGTACATTAAATTATGAGATATACACAGTTTAACTGACAAAAAATATAAGAAGATAAGACTTTATTGATCTCACACAGGAGAAATTCACTTGTCACATTAGCTCCATATATCATAACAAATACGTATTAATTTCTTTTATTTTTTAAGTCTTGTTTGTAGTCATCCTACCTGCACATCTGAGATAACTTAAAAACATTTAAACATTCATTTCAAAAGTATATTTATTGAAATAATTTATTAATAATGCTTCCACGTTGCGCGGTGCGTCTTGTATGTGAATTATGAATAAAGAGCATTTAAATGTACGTTAAAGGGTCCGTCACTTGTCTCCATGGAGATGTTATTGCTCTGCCTGGAATGTTCCACGGTATGACTTTAAACACATCTGTCGAGCATGTCTTTACGGGTACAAAAATACAATAATTCTCTGTGTGAATGGGGTCGCCTCTCCGCAGATCTGACCTGTAATGTAGCCTATAGTCGTCCCCCTGGAAACAGATGGGTTTCATCTCTACCGTGGAACAGCTGACGGACTTTTATTTGATTATTGATTATTATCAGATTTTTCTATTTATATGTTAAATATCGACGATAAATGACTTCTTTTTCTTCTGTATTTTTTTCAGCACTGTTGTAGTTTTCACCACATTGTAGTGAGTTTTGGATAAAAGTTTAAAATAAATGAAATCGGAGCTGGAATGTGAGTTTTTCCTGCCGAGGAGGAGGGTCTGAGGACACTTCTGGAACACTTCTCCATTTGCTTATTTCCTGTGAATGTGGTTCATCTGTTATTGATCAGTCTGTTTCACTGTTTGATTTTCTAACTTTCTGCCTGGTAAATCAATGTAAAATCTTTAAGTCCTCAGAGACGACTGCAGGTGTGATTTTCTGTTGTCTATAGCCTAAGTATTCAAAAATACACTGAGTCTATTTCAGAATGTTTTTTTAATTTTATTTTTGCATTTTGTCAAATGATTTGTATAATTCTTCAGTTGTATTTAAAATAAGAAATTATTTTATCTAATTCATGAGCAGTGCCAATTTTTATTTTTGTATTTATTATTATTATTAGTAGTAGTAGTAGTAGTAGTAGTAGTACAAGTAGTAGTGGTAGTAGTAGTAGTAGTAGTGGTAGTAGTGGTAGTAGCAGTAGTAGTAGTAGTGGTAGTAGTAGCAGTAGTAGTGGTAGTAGTAGTAGTAGTAGTAGTAGTAGTAGTGGTAGTAGCAGTAGTAGTAGTAGTGGTAGTAGTAGCAGTAGTAGTAGTAAAGGTAGTAGTAGTAGTCTTAGTAGTAGTAGAAGTAGTGGTAGTAGTAGTAGTAGTGGTAGTAGTAGTAGTAGTAGTAGTGGTAGTAGCAGTAGTAGTTTTAGTAGTAGTAGTAGTTGTAGTAGTAGTGGTAGTGGTAGTAGTAGTAGTAGTAGTAGTAGTGGTAGTAGCAGTAGTAGTTTTAGTAGTAGTAGTAGTGGTAGTAGCAGTAGTAGTAGTAGTGGTAGTAGTAGTAGTAGTAGTGGTGGTGGTAGTAGCAGTAGTAGTTTTAGTAGTAGTAGTAGCAGTAGTAGTAGTAGTGGTAGTAGTAGCAGTAGTAGTAGTAAAGGTAGTAGTAGTAGTCTTAGTAGTAGTAGAAGTAGTGGTAGTAGTAGTAGTAGTGGTAGTAGTAGTAGTAGTAGTAGTGGTAGTAGCAGTAGTAGTTTTAGTAGTAGTAGTAGTTGTAGTAGTAGTGGTAGTAGTAGTAGTAGTGGTGGTAGTAGCAGTAGTAGTTTTAGTAGTAGTAGTAGTTGTAGTAGTAGTGGTAGTAGTAGTAGTAGTAGTAGTAGTAGTAGTAGTATTCTGTCTTTCCATCTCTCATCCCCCTCTCCTCTCCACACATGAATCCTGCCCCTGTCCTGCCCCTGTCCTGCCCCTGCCCTGCCCCTGTCCTGCCCCTGCCCCTGCCCTGCCCCTGCCCCTGCCCTGCCCCTGTCCTGCCCCTGCCCCTGCCCTGACCCTGCCCTGCCCCTGTCCTGCCCCTGTCCTGCCCCTGTCCTGCCCCTGTCCTGCCTAATTTTCCCTGTCAGATTTCCCTTTACCAACTGCTCCTGCCGTCGGATCAGATATCCACGAGCCTCCCACCCCTCGGCAGGTGCACTGGGGCAGGTGCAATGTGGGGCAGGTGCAGTTTTTCGGCAGGTACAGTCCCTCACTAAACACGACGTGATCCTGAGACGTTAATTCGAGTGTCGGGGAACAGGTAAATGCGGCTGATAAAATAGAATGGGGAAATAGATTTGCTTTTAAAGTCAGAGAAGATGAAATGCAGACTTAACTCACACAAACATTATTTATTCATCTCGGCCTTGTGTGACAGCGGGAAAAGAAAAGCCCATTGTAATTAAAAGTATCGGTAAGTGCAGCTATACGGAAAAACGTGTTTAAATTCTACTCTTTTAACGTAATATGGACATTTATTATGAGTATTATTAATACACAATTATTATATTTTATAGCTATAATATAAATCATGTTTTGCATTTTATTCATCGTTATTGTGAAGAGTTGAGATCAGGATTTTTTAATTTCTATAGTAGAAAATTTGGGCATTTGAACATTTGTTGACTTTTGTATTATGAAATACTGCCATTTCCACTGCGCTTTCGATTCTGGGGACTAGACCGCTTAATACAGTCATGTACTTAATAAAAAGTGCTTTTAAAATATTAAAAAGCACCAAAGAACTTTTTTTTTTCTACATATTTTGCCTTTGGACCCAGCATGACGCAGGTATAACTTTATCAGATGTATGTACCAGTACTTCATATTAGGGATGCACGATATATCGGCATTAACATCGGTATCGGCTGATATTGCAAAATTTTAACATATCGGTATCGACCCGATGTGTAAAAGTGGGCCGATATTAACGACCGATATTTGTCAGTACAGTAATCCCTCGAATTAACGTTTTCTCACATTTCTCTCTCGTTTAAACACTCAAAGTTTCATAGATTTTCAACAAAATGTATTAATAGTGAAGCGTGGGGGACGAACGCAAGAGCCGCACGAAACCAGGCAAAGAGCCGCATGCAGTGGTTTAATCCTGGTTTAGACCTGGTCTAGTCCTGGTTTAGTCCAGGTCTACACCTGATCCAGTCCTGGTTTAGTCCAGGTTTAGTCCCCGTTTAGTCCTGGTCTAGTCCCGGTCTAGTTCTGGTCTGGTCACACACAATGTTACACTATTAAAAAAAAAGTTACCCTGTAGACCAGTTTCAAAGCTACGTCATCATTGAATGCGCGCGCAGTTCCGACTCAAAAAAAGCCGCTGCTGCCATAAAACTCCAGCGAAGATATAGAAGAGAAGAACTCAAATAAAGGGAAACAGATGGAATAAATGATAGTTCATATCATTCAACTGACATACACACAAGTGAACACCTGCTGCTTGTTTAGGGTAATTTGCCCAGGTGTTCAATGGTGTTTAATCATGCTGATTAACTAGCAAGCACAGGACACCGCAAAGCTCACAGACATATTAACCGGGTAACCTCTACGACAGACACAGGTAAACGAACACGAATAACTTTGTTAAAATGCATGATAAGTTTTCGCATGACCATCATAAATGGCATTTGACATGACTGAGATCACATCTGTGACTCGTGAATTAAGTCGTAGTATGTTAATTACCCCACAACGCAAGTGCAGCTGGCGGTCAGAACGTAGCTTGTTGATGATAGCCCAAGCATTGTACACGGTCGTATGTGTGGTGAGCTCCGCTAGGGCTGTCTTTGTTTTGTGCTTTTTTCGTTTTTTCTTTGAACTTTTTAGATTATTTTGGCTTTTCCCCTCCTTTCGGTTGTCAGTTCACCTCCTCCCGGTATCCCGGCTGAGGTGGGGACGCTTTCTCTTTTCCCCGCGAGCTTTGCTCACCCCCGGGCGGATGGCGCGATGTCAGCCCCCACGGGGCCCCAGGCCGCGGCGGAGAAGCCGACTGGGAAAGCCGGTAGTAGGAAGGAAGATACTATGGAGAAACTCCCCATCGATATTGTGGTATTTTACCTCCTGTACATGGCCACTGGTAGGCATCCATGGATTTGTATGCGTGCACTTTCTCTCTTGTATACACGCTGGGCTTCTCCACTAAATAACAGTGGATATCTGTCCACTGTAAATCTGGCCACTTTCTGCGGTCGTACTGCCACTCCGTGAACACATAAGGATCTGGTAGTCGAACCCCGTTGCTCAACGTGAGCTCTTGAATGTAGCTCTCCCTATCGTTCAGATACTCCGTTATGGTCCGCCATGGTTGATTCTGAGTCGGGCATGTGACGTCACGTTTGTGACGTCACGTTTGTTTACTAACAGTAAAGGGGTCTATAAAAAAAATTGAAATTGAAAAAAAAAACCAGGAGTCAAAACATGTTTTGAAAATAAAAGAAGACATTGAAAAATGTTATCTCAGAATTAAAAATAAATAAATAAATATCGGTATCGGCCGATATCAGCAACATTAATATCGGATATTGGTATCGGCTAAAATTTTCCCATCGGCGCATCCCTACTTCATATGAGCCAGAATGTTCACTATTATTGAACTGAAATAACTAATAACACTAAAAATAATAACAAAATGTTCACTATTACTGAATGTGTCATATTAGACTTAGACAAACTTTATTGATCCACAAGGATTTAGGTACAGTCGCTCACTCATCAAACAGAGGGCAACAAAAAATAGATGGAATAGCAAAAAAAAAAGAGCAATTGACCAGTGTCAAATGAGACATAATTATAAAAATATAAATAATGAAAATGTATATGTACAAATCAGATAAAATAGAAAAATAAGTAATAAAATATCAAATACAATATCAAGATGTCAAACCACAGCTATAAACAGTTGTAGGGAGTATTATCTCCTCTGTCCCTCTATAGCAGCGGTGCTCAACCTTTTTTTTTAACCGAGATCTACTTTTGAGGTTGATGGTGTGCCGAGATCTACCAAGGGGGGAATCTGGGGGGGGGGAGTTGGATTTTTTTAGATGTGATTTCCTGCATTCTCATCCATTTTAGAATGACCTGTTAGACATGGCAAATATGGGCTTTTGGAGTGAGATTATTTTTAAAGTCTAAAAAATCGGATTTGGGTCACTTCAGGCTGCAGTGTGAACATAGCTCAAGATATGTGGTCCTAAAACCGATACATATCCGATCTTTTGGCATGCGACTTCAGTCTGAACGGCCAGGTCGCATTCATCCGACCTGGGCGTGTTTCCTCCAGTGAGAGTGGCACAAGTAGGCTCTCACAAATGTACACAAACGTTCTTCTCGTCATGCAAAAATAGTGTATGAACTCCGTGTCAGTGAAGCGGCGAAGCACGTAGCAATCCCACCACTCTCAGCACCAATACGTTCATTTCTACGGGCGTTGCTGCCACTGCCCCACAAAACATCGCCAAAAACCTTCTCCTTCTCAATCCCATCCTTTAAACAAATAAGTTGTACATGTTTTGGCTCTGGTACGACAGCAACTTTAGGCGACTTCCGTAAACATTGAACACGCTCACCGCACGTGACCTCGTCGTGTCCTCCAAGGTGCATGCGGGACACTTCTGGGGCGTTTAAAGTTCACACTGGAGATCACATACAAGTCGCATTTAATTGGAAATGTGAACGGCCTCGCAAAAAAATCGGATTTCACAAAAAAATCGGAATTGAGCTTTAAGCCCTGCAGTCTGAACGTAGCCATAGACACACATTTCTCGCGACCGACTGGTTGGGCACCCCTGCTCTATGGTCTGGTGCAGTGGGTGAGCAGGAGTGTTCATGATGGAGAGCAGCTCACAGCCGATCACGTGACCAGCTTTGCGGATATTACTGTTGATCTTTGAACATGGGGGGGTCTTCTGTGTTTTTAATTCTCCAAAACTGACAGAGAAATTCACTTGTTTCAGTGAATCAAGTTCCTTCTGTCATTGTGTGACTTGTTTTGTTCAGAATTTAATTTGTGGTTCAGCGTCTAAATCAGGGGTGTCAAACTCATCAAAGGGGCCGGATCAGAAACTCATGGCATATATACCCCAAAAATAGCAATAGCAAAGTCCAGAGAAACGCAAATCTATTTCAGAAGTCTTTTTATTTGATGAACTCTTTCTTTTACAAAATATTATAATATTATGAACAACCTGAAACTTTAAGAAAAATGCTATTTCAACACAAAAGTACAGGTTTCTCATTCACCTCCTGAACAAATAGGAATTAGTCCATTTTTCTTGGAAAATCCTGCACTCGGCGTTCACTTTTCTCATTTTTGACATTTTGCTGATGAGGGTGTCACAGTCGACAGTCAAAACGATGGTCCTTTAAGAGCGTTTGGAAAGAGGCGAGTCTTCATTTGTGCTGCTCTGGTGGGAGGGGCCACGCACAGAGACGCTGGAGACGCTGCTATGCTAAACTGTGCAGAAAAGAAGTGCGGAAAATTACCAAAATTTTAATAGAAAATTAAAATATAATACAAATATTTTAATAGAAAATCAACTGAGGGCCAGATTAAAGGTCTTGGAGGGCCGGATCTGGCCCCCGGGCTGCATGTTTGACACCCCTGGTCTAAATCATGACGCCTGAATTGCCAGGTTTGAGAAGTCATAGGAGAATATTATTTAATACAGATGAGGGGCAGCTAAAATTAATAATGTAAAATGCAAAATGATGTTGTAATAGTGAGTTTAAACTGCTCTAGAGGAGATAATACTCCCTACAACTGTACAACAACTCGCCTGTATGTAACAGATTTAGACTTATTTAGAAGTTTATTACCATTTTTATTTTTTTTACTCTTTGTTATTGTAATATAATGTGATGTGTGAGCTGCTGTGTCCAAGTCATTTCCCTTGTGGATCAATAAAGTCTGTCTAAGTCTAAGTCTGGGGTTTACACACTAATTGAAAACACCAGGTTCAACAATTGTGAATTCACCTTTTGGATATTTCACGGCAAAGTACGATGTGATCAATCGGGAAATCTCGGAGTACGACATCGTCACATTCTAGAATCTGAAAAACACCACTTTAATATTAAATAGTTTCAGGGGCAGTTTTTGGGGATTTTAAAAAATACCTGTGACCTGCTTGATTCCACGGAAAGAGAAAGTTAAACCATTTTGGAACATTCTCCATGGAGATAATTTGAATCCCATACTGTGGAATATTATAGCCAAAGGAACAACATTTCCAGGGAAACATGAGCAGGAGAATTCAGGTTTGTGGAGATGCAAGCCTGTTTTCAGTAAGGATTCATGTTTTTGTAGTGATTCAGTGCAAAAAAAAACACCACCAAATTGAAAGAAAAGGCTTTTATTTTTCGACTTCTGGGTTAAAAAGTTACATCCTGTGGCTTTAATCTCAAATATGTATCGGTGTCAATTATTCTCCATGTTTTAAGGCTGTAAACGCCTCACCGCAAACATTCTACACTTTTCTCAGACTGGAATTATCGTTTTCTCACATTTCTTTCTCGTTTAAACACTCAAACTTTTGTTTGTTTGAACAAAAAAATGTATTAATAGTGACGCGTGTATTTCACAGTTCTTCTGACCGGGCCTCTTCGTCCTGGCGCCACTCTGCCTCGGTGCAGGTTCTTTTACAGAGTGCGCTCTTTTTTTTCTTTTGGGCGAGAAGATTCTTATAAACAGACATGCCACCAGTGATGGACTGAGCGTCTGGCATTTGGGCACACGCCACACACCTGGGGCTGTGAGTACGAGACCGTGCAGAGTCTGTACCGAATACCTAGCGGGTGGGTCGCAGCAATGCAGCCCACCCGCTAGGTATTCGGTCGTTAGCTGTGGACGCGATCCCGAGAAGAAACACGGTCCGGACACTGCCGGCCTCGGTCTCGTACTCGCAGCTCCAGGTGAGACGCACGGCCTCGCGTCGGTCATGCTGCTCTATCATGGATTTGAACACGGTGAGCAGGTGCACGTGTCCGCGCGCACACTTCTCCAGGAGGTTAATGCGCATCGGGAAGTAGCAGCAGTGTTTCTGCAGAACGAACTGGTGGAACCTGGAGTCCAGGCGGCGGAACCAGTCCTGAGAGCGCACTGATGCATTCTCACTACAGTTCAGAACCTGTGCGTCCCAAGACGTGGCAGTGCCGTTGGATGAGAGTGGTGCGTCCTGCTCGTCCCTCTGTACTCACACTGTGTTTGAATGAGAAGCAGTCCGAGCCGCACCGGGCTCTGGGGCCGCACCGGGCTCTGGGGCCGACACTTTCAGTCCCAGTGCGTCCTTCTCTGCGAGCTGGTGGAGCGTGAGGAAGGATGTGAAAACCAGCACTGGCTTCAGCAGACCCAAAAAGAGCCGCTTCCTACAGATCCAGTGACTCATGTCTCCTCGCCCTCGCACATCCAGCCCGACTCCCGGAGCAAAACAGCAAGGCCGTGAAAAGTGAACTGCGATATAGTGAGGGACCACTGTAATACAAATAGGTAAAACACACAGCCGCTCTGCTCCCCTGCTCTGGAACTCTCTCCCTCCTGACCTCCGCAATATTCACTCTCTTCCTCTTTTCAAATCCAGACTCACCTGTTCAGACAATCCTACACCACATCACAGTCACTTTCACCATCTTCCACTTTTGTATCTCTGTTTTTATCTTTGTATTTTAAGTATTTTTATGTTTTAGCTTTGTTTTGTACAGTGTCCTTGGGTGTCTTGAAAGGCGCTTTTAGATCAAATGTATTATGTGTAGCGTAATAAAGCTCAAATGGTGTAATTTAAGTGTCATTTAAGCAGCAGTGTCAATGTCATTTAAAGGGATATGCCACCCCCAGGTCAAATTTGGGCATCTCCCCACAGTCCAGAGACTAAAATAAGTGGTGGAAAGCGTTTTCCTGCTCACCCAGCCATTGTCCGAGTCTGTCGCCACTGACCGCCGCGGTATCTGGTGCTCCTCCGCCTTAGACTGGAGTCTAACGTAGCCAGAGAAAGATTTCGGCCAAAAGGAATTAATTTGCTCGATGCGTTTCCCAATTACTTTGTGTGTAGTGCGCATTCATATCGAGTGCAAATAAATGTGCAAATCAACACGGAGAGCTTGCCTTGGTCATTTAGGGTGGGAACTATTTACCAGTGCGTAAGAATACAGCCGTCTCACGCAGCACGCTACCAGGGAATCCCAGTTACGCACCGGGAAGGGAGTTCCCCTGTTGCACAACGTGGTGCGTGATACGACTGTATTCTTACGCACTGGAAAATAGTTCCCACCCAAAATGACCAAGCTCTCCGTGTTGATTTGTACATTTATTTGCACTCGATATGAATGCGCACTACACACAAAGTAATTGGGGAAACGCGAGCAAATTAATTCCTTTTGGCCGAAATCTTTCTCTGGCTACGTTAGACTCCATTCTAAGGCGGAGGAGCACCAGATACCGCGGCGGTCAGTGGCGACAGACTCGGACAATGGCTGGGTGAGCAGGAAAACGCTTTCCACCACTTATTTTAGTCTCTGGACTGTGGGGAGATGCCCAAATTTGACCTGGGGGTGGCATATCCCTTTAAGTGTCATTTAAGCAGCAGTGTCTGGGGGAGGGAGGGCAGGGAGAGAGTTTAGCTAATGTTAAGCTATTGTTATACATATATTAAATTGTATTAAGCTGCTCTACATTGTTTTATGTAGCTCTACATTTCCTCTGTTCATTTGAATGTGAAAACATAATTGTAATATGTATTTATTTTTTGTCTGTTACACTTTTACAGTCAACTCTTCAGTAAATGTTGAAAACAGCAGAAGCTTCCTGGGTGTTTAAACTGTTCGCTATCTGTAAAGCTAGTTCCAAAACACTAGTGGAGGCAGAATAGCATAATTAGTCAAATATTCATGATAATTATGATTAATTGTTGCAGCCCTAATTGCCACTGATCACTGATTTTTTTTTTTTTTTTGGTACCCAAATGCAAAATGATGAGAGCGAGGTTGACGGCTGGCGCGGTTAGCAGATAAACGCTAAAATACAACAGATAAGACAGAATAGTGAAGCAGACCTTATTATTCTGAGCTAAGTCGACGTTTCTGCATCACTTATTCATCCAGTGCATGTTTTAATCCAGATCAGCACCTATCGCCAGCTCCCTCCCCGTGTGTGACAGTAACACCTGCGCTGGAAGGAACTTGAGGAAAAAGGGGAGTGTGTTGTGTGTGTTGTGCGTGTTGTGCGTGTTGTGCGTGTTGTGCGGTGCGTGACGGTGACAAGGCCGATGAATAATGAAAAACACATGTCGCCGGCGTCTTGATTTTGAAATTTTCATGAAACTTCGCTAACGTGATTAAAGTGTACGTCTCCCTGCCGCTCTTTTAAGTGCGATCTCCGGGGAGGGCCAAACAAATCACGCTTGAGACACCACACGTCACATCACACGGCATCAGCGCCACTTTCACACGACTCAAACGCAGTGAGGGCTGGTAAGTTCCAATGGTTTACTTTGGTGATGTTCGTGTAATGGTGTGACCCCAACAATTAAAGGTCCTACATTACCCCAAACTGACTCTTGTGAGCTTTAAAGGTGCATTATTTAACTTTTTGGTTGCTTGTTTTGATAGATATGCCATTGCTCTGCCTGGAATGTTCCACAGTGTGACATTAAACAGCTCTACTTTACATTTATTTAATTACAGATGCTTTTATCGCTCAAAAATACGTAAAAAAAAAACAGGGGATTCTGACTGTGAGTGGGGTCGCCTCTCCACAGATTTGACCTGTAATGTGGTCTGGTTTGGTCTCCACGAAGATAGAAAGATTTAATTCCAGACAAAGCAATAACATCTAAATCAGGGGTGTCAAACATGCGGCCTGGGGGCCAGATCCGGCCCTCCAAGACCTTTAATCTGGCCCTCAGCTGATTTTCTATTAAAATATTGTAATTATATTTTAATTTTCTATTGAAATATCGGTAATTTTCTGCGCCTCTTTTCTGCGCAGTTTAGCATAGCCGCGTCTCCAGCGCCTTCTACCAGAGCAGCACAAATGAAGACTCGCCTCTTTCCAAACGCTCTTAAAGGACCATCGTTTTGACTGTCGACCGTGACACCCTCATCAGCAAAATGTCAAAAATGAGAAAAGTGGACGCCGAGTGCAGGATTTTCCAAGAAAAATTGACTAATTCTTATTTGTTCAGGAGGTGAATGGGAAACCTGTACGCTTGTGTTGAAATTGCATTTTTCTTAAAGTTTCAGGTTGTTCATAATATTATAATATTTTGTAAAAGAAAGAGTTCATCAAATAAAAAAGACTTCTGTAATAGATTTGCATTTCTCTGGACAAATATTTGGATTTATTGCTGTTTTTGGGGTATATTTGCCATGAGTTTTCTGATCTGGCCCCTTGGGGATCAAAGTAGGTTGGATATGGCCCCCGGACCAAAATGAGTTTGACACCGCTGATCTAAACGGAGAAAAGCGATTGATGGACCTTCCACTGGAAAAGTTACACAGTGCACTTTTAAAGAATAAATCAAAAATAAACCAAGAGAGTTGTAACGTTCTAAGGTGAATTTATTTATAACTACACAGCTAAAACTGAACTATACCCATTTCGGTCCGTGTCAATTCAGTCCCTATTGCGTTTTTTTTTCTTTTTCTCCCTTTTTCATTGATGTATTTATTTGGGGGCAAGTTAGCATTTTATATTATTTTACAATGGAATGTCATATGGAGTATTATCCATATGATATTAGTGGAATCATATCAACAGAAACAAAACAACAACAAAAAAATTGCCCAAGAAGGAGTGGGAAGAAGAAAAAATTATTGAATCCCACTCCAGTGTCTTCTAATTTAACATAATGAGCTTTCTTTTGTATTCTTCAGACGTTTACATTAGAACTTTTTACAAGTGAGGACCAGGGTTATTATAGTTAAAGGGAAATTAACGTTTTTTTACAATCTGAGCCTTCTTTCGGCAATAAAACAAGTAGTTTTACTCATCCATAGCACTTTGGTGTCAATTGGAGCAGTATCGCAGAACTTATGTTGAGCCGTTCTGTTCTACCAATGATCCCGTATCCGTTAGCGTGAGTGCTCGGGGCACTGCTTTGCGGTGTCCAAATAACACAAACTTTAGCACTTTTCAAATCACAGAAGATCGCTGTGTCAGGGTAGACTTTTAGTGGATTCCAAAACGGCCTGAAACCCAATATCCAGCTATAGTTTCATTTGATGACGTCATCAGAGAGGACAGTGCGCATGCGTGAACTCAGCTGTTTTGTAAACACCGCTAGTCCGAAAGAAGCTAACACCGCTCTGAACTTTACTTTTCTGTTGCGATATCGGGTTTCAGGCTGTTTTGGAATCTACTAAAAGTCTACCCTGACACAGCGATCTTCTGTGATTTGAAAAGTGCTAAAGTTTGTGTGATTTGGACACCGCAAATCAGTGCCCCGAGCACTCACGCTAACGGATACGGGATCATTAGTAGAACAGAACGGCTCAACATAAGTTCTGCGATACTGCTCCAATTGACACCAAACTGCTATGGGTGAGTAAAACTACTTGTTTTATTGCCGAAAGAAGGCTCAGATTGTAAAAAAACGTTACTTTTCCTTTAACGAAAACAAACGAACTAAAATTGAAAAAATAATTTATTTCTGTTAACTGAAATAAATAAAAACACGACAATTAAAAGAAGAAAAAAAAGATAACTGAAACTGTATTATGTGTTTACAAAACTAACTAAAACTAACTGAAATTATAGATAAATCACTCTTCGTTTCGGTCTTTGTCAATTTATTTATGCGCCTTTTTTGGAGTTGGTAAATGTGGAAGTTTTGGTGTGTATTTTTATTTGTTTTTGCGCTTAAGGCTGCAGCTTGTGGACGGCTTTGCTTGTTGTGGGTTTAAACCTGAAGAAATGTTTTAAAATTGTATTTGTTTGTTGTAAGTTTGATAACACAATACTTTCTTTTTGAATCCTGCACCCAAAGTATAACCCAAAAACTAAAACTAATAATAAAACCTAAACTAAAACTGAGCAGTTAGAAAAAAATGAAAACTAAAACAATCAGAGCTGCTCTAAAAAAGAATTAAAACTAACTGAATTAGAGGGGGGGAAAAGTCAAAACTAACAAAAATTAAACTATAATGAAAAATCCAAAACTATTACTACAATAGTAACATGTGACAATACAATAAGGACACAGTATTTTTACTCAGAGACCAATTATAAACATAAAATCAACTAAACCTGTTTAAACTTGCCTAAACAGGCCAGGATAGTATTAATTCCGGTTCCTATAACAGTCGTATGACCTGCTCCGTCCACACACGTCCACACATTCAGAGTAACGACAGCTCCACACTCGAGTCCATTTGCAGGTCCCTCTCATCGCGCTGGCTTCATTTCTACATTTCTATCTTTGGCCTTGTTTAAAAGCTCCGTCTGCTGCTGCTGCTGCTGCTGTCACCGCGAGGCATTCAGCCTCAGCTCGGATTCTGAGGTGCAAATGTATAAAAAGGCCTGGGCCAGACTTCACTGTGAAGAAAAGTGGACGGTAATAACGGCAGAAATACAGAAATATGTGATAAATACGAAAAGGGCCCATATCACGCTGTTTTCTGATCTGGTATAAGGTTGTTTCGTCGTCATAAACAGACCTGGAGTTGTGTTTTGTTTCATTCGCACATGTTTAACATGAACAGTGCGTGTTTAGGCTGTGTTCTTCTGTCAAACTGAAAACACTCCACTGTGTTTTTAAACTCCATGCACCTTCACTAGAATCATTTGGATCATTTGAGCTCTGTTATGACTATATCTACTGAACCAAATTGTGTACAAGATGTGTACATATATAAGCTGCACCTGACTATAAGCCGCAGGTGTCCACATTGTAACTTGAGATATTTACACAGAAAGATGGTACACAAAAGGAGTTTTTATTTTAATTGACGTAAATACCGGTACGTGCTTTTTTCTACCAGTGCCTACGGCAGTAACACGGCAGAAACACGGCAGTAAAACAACTGTAAAATGGCCTGTAGCCTCTGGAAGCCTTAAAATAAAGTTTCAAGTTTAACCTTAAGGGTAAACCTCCTGAACTCAATCTCACAGAACTGTTGATACCGGACACGTGCAGTGGAGCTCAGGTTACATGCTACATTCGCTGTCTTGATAAAGAATTAATCCATACATAAGCCGCACCTGACTATATCAATCAATCAAACAATATTTATAAAGCGCTTTTCATACAAAATGTAACACAAAGCGCCTAATGTAACTATAAGCCGCAGGGTCCAAAGTGTGAGAAAAAAGTAGCGGCTTATAGTCTGAAATGTACAGTACGTGACATCACAAGGTGGAACAGAACATGTTGAGCTTTGGAGATGTAGACAGACTAATATTAAAGGGTTTCACATGTGTGAAACAAAACATAATTTCAGGTGTGTTTTTGAGGAGGTAACAACATTCTAACGTAGCTTAAAGCTCACAAGAGTAAAACTATGACTATGACTTGTTGCCTGGTTTACACCAGACCATATCACAAGTGATACATGGTCTGGGAGCACCTACTGAATATCTCGTAGTGGAGGTGTGGTTTACGATCGCCAACGGCCGTTTATTGGGCGTTATGAATGTCTATCATTTGGAGTATACGTAGCCCATAGCCAATCATGTCATTGTACTCGATGACGTAGTTAGAGCGACGACCGGGGAGAAGAGGAGGAAACGCCGCCATTTTCACCAATCTCTGCGAAAACAGAAGGCAAAACAAAAATACGATTAAACAATGGCACCGAAGTTTGGTTCCTGTCTTCCGCCGCTATGATCAATGTGGTCCGTACACAGTCCCAAACAAACTACAAGCTTCCGTTTGTTGCGTAGTACGCGTCACCGTCTTTCCACCCCTCCCCGCTCTCTGATTGGCTCCCCCGCTCAGGATCCCTCACTTAGCCTCGTTGACAGGCTGTCTTTCAGATTGGGAACGAACGAAAGCAGCCTGGGATTTCCCAGGTTAGTACATTTGTGTGTTAAACATTTGAATGAAACAACAAACCTCAAGGTCTGTTTGTGATGAGGAAACAACATTATAACATAAATCAGAAAAAAAGCATAATGTAGGCCCTTTAAACACACAATTTCCTGTGTTTCGACTTATTTTGACACGTTTTACAAGCAGAGTTGGTTAAATGTCCTGCTAGATTTCACTCTTTTTCCTTTTTTCCTCCTCTATTTATGAATCCTGAAACAAACCCTTCAAAACAACACAACAACCTTCCTAACCGACTGTGAAGTGTTCATTTGAGATCGTTGCTTTAAAACCCACCTTATTTTTCTGTGTTTTCTCTCCACCTTTGCTCGTTCTTCCCTCGGGTGATAAAACAGTACTTTTACATATATTACCTTTTGATTAATGGAGTCGTATTCATTATTCTGCCCCATTGCTAATTAGAAAACGTGGCGTGCTAATGATATACAGTTGGAATAATACTAGCCCAGGAGGCACACACAAGCACACAGCGGTTTGCTTTCGTAGCCCGTAGAATCCAGTGTGGTGGTGTTAGCAGCACAGTCACGGATGGAGCGGACGAGCCCGTGTTTCGGTTTTGTTTGGGATCTCCGGGGAGCTGTCAGAAGAGCATGATGGGAGTGAGTACAGAGTCACTCTTAATCAGAATAAATATGGGAGTGGGGGGTCTGAACAGAATTATCATGTGGATGTGTTCTCATTGTTTAAGGAAGAAAAAGGAGAGGGAAAAAAGCAAATTGTTTCTGCGTCGAAAACACCTGGAGTAACACACAAAAACATGCAAATTTACACTGAGTTCTTCTATCAAACAGAAAACACTCTGTTCCACCTTCCACCACCTCATTTGGATGATTTTCGATCCTTGAATTTCTAATATCTACTGAACAAAAGCTAAAAGGTACTGTTGCTGTTAACTTGAAAAGTATGACATCACAAGGTGGAACAGAGCATTTGGAGATTTAGATGAACTAGAGAGAGAGAGATAGCATATTTTAGTGATTTTTTTTTTTCCATTTTCTTCCACTTTATTCGGCATTTTCGGGTCGCGGGGGCAATGGTCCAGGTCCGCTGCCCAGACCACATGTACCAGCCCTGGGTCATTCCAGAATTGGAGGACATTTTACGTCCCGCCCATCAAATATTAAATAATCCACATACAAAATACTAAAACATACAGTTTCTGAGTGAATTTACTTGTCCTGAGACCAAATCTAAAAAAAGAGAAAAGAATGCTTGAAAATAGTTTTTATAATACCAAATAAGTCTGGGGTACCTCCCAAAATGCCATTTTCCTCTTGTCCCACCCCTCTAATGACCAAACTGAATCTCAAATAAAACAATTAAAATTGAATTGAAATGTCTTGTTTTTTCTATAATTAGTTTCATTGCCATCTCTTGTAACTGTGGGAACATTTGTTTTAATAGACATAATATTTCAAATAATTATTATTATTATGGAACATGGGTCCCACAACATGCACCAACCCTGTTACCAGAACATTTTTAGCCTGGTAGAAGAAGAAGAAGAAAGCAGAACCACATGATCCCCTGGACTTGACATCATCAAACAGTTTTCCAAAAGAATGGGCAGAGCAAAGGTTTATCTTCTCTTCTATTTTTCATATTTTTATAACATCGTTAGCCTTGATTGAATGTCTCACTCTGCCTCATGCAACCCTCTTATGCAAATGATCAGAATAAGACAATTTTTTTTTTCCTTTACGTATTTGCATAAGTAAGTTTTTCCTCTTGATTAGCAGTAACAGCTAAACAGCTAGCTTCTATTCCTGAGATAAAGCTAACATTAGCACGATTTTGCAACCCTGTTACTGTGATTATAAATAAACCAAATAAATCATATAATAAAAATTTTACCATTGACTGTCAGCTCAGCTAATCAAGCATTTGATAGTTTATTACCTATTATTGATGAATATGTAGCAGAAAAAGTGAAGGTTTATTTTTCAAGAATTTTAAAGCCAAAATGTCCTCCAATTCTGGAATGACCCCCCTATATTTTAGTGATCCAGAGGGAAATTCAAGTTTTGCTGCAGCATTTATACACAGCACCTCTCAGAAGCCATTGTGTCTCAGTCAAAGGTCTTTCGCAGTTTAACAGAAGGTCTGGTCAGGGAGGGTCAGCAGATCCTGTGTCAGGGCAGTTTGAGGAGAAAAAGAGCCAAAAGTGTCCCTCCTCTTTGTCCTGCAGCATCACAGCAGCCTCCAGGGGGCGCCAGGTGAACACAAGGACAGGTAAGACCTCTGTTGTTTCAACACTTCGAGGTAATGAACCATTTGTTCATTACCTCGAAGTGTTTTCTCTAAGAAGTCTTGGAATATTTCCTCTGGAAGGTCTCCTGCCACATTTTGCACAATTGTGTTTATTCCCTCAAAGTATTTCCTCTGAAGGTCTTCTGCCACATTTACTGCCACATATCAATCAATCAATCAAACAATATTTAAGTGCTTTTCATACAAAAATGTAGCACAAAGCGCCTATGTGACCCACCACGGGCAAATAGGACACATATGATCCCGGAGGCGTTTTGAGTTATTCACAGATTCTGAAAGTATAGATTTTAAAGGTCCCATGGCATGAAATTTTCACTTTCCCCCCATGGTTAAAAGTTGTGAAATGTCTAAACTGAGCATTTGCGATCCTTTTCTGCCTTACAAAAAATCGGAGCTCAAACGGGCGATTTTGAACAAGGCACCTTATTGACGTCAGATCGAAAAAAGAAATGCAAATGCAGTTCCACCCCCGTCTGTCTGTACTCAGCGTCTCTGTAAATCACGCCCAGAGAGTTTGGACTGCGAATGCGCTAGGCAATGCTAAATGCGTTTTTTATTTGCCTGGAGGCACGTCCGAGTGTTTCTAGGCTCGGAAGTCCTTTATCTGAGCCTCTGGACCTTTGAACAGCAGTGGTTTAATTTTATTTTATGTGGAAATGTGTTTATTTTTCAATGGAACGCTTCAAATCTCTCCCCCCGTGCAAAAACAAGGAAATGGATCAGCTGAGGGCTCAGAGCCGAAAGCGGAGTTTGGCCACGCCCCCATCCTCTACTATTGGCCAGCTCTTTCCTCCTCATTTGCATTCAAGCAACAAGGCCCACTATGGAGTGTTCCAGAGAGAGAAAAAATACTCTTTCTCATCTTATTTCTCATATTCTCATATTCTCATGCACTGAGTGTTGATTTTGAAGAAGGATTCATTTACAGTATTAGGAAACCATTAAGGAGCCATATAAAAGCATCAAGAAGTACCATGTCATGGGATCTTTAAGCTTTCCAATGATGTCTTACACATGAAAATCTGACCATATTTGAAGAAGTGGTGTAAAAACTTGTAGCATCTCAAATGTCCAGAACTAGCTACCCCTTTTCACGGTCTCCATGGATACAGGAAAAACAAGCAGCTCATTTCACACAATCCAACAGTTCCTTACTTCAGTGTTTCCCAACCAGGGGTACGCGAGCACACTGCAGGGGGTACTCGGCAGTGTCGCTGCCAGGCGCAGGGGGAAGATTTTTTTTATTTTTTTTATTCTAATTTGAGTACATTTGAGTTAAAGAAAAGAGAGAAAATGTCTGAGAATTAAAATTTCAAATTAAGGAGATGTAATAAAATGATTTTCATTTAATAATCTGTTGTGTCACGTTCTACTTTTGGAGAATTATCAACACGTATGAGTGAGGGGGTACTCGAGGTGTGACAAAAAGGCTCAGGGGGTACACAAGACTGAAAAGGTTGGGAAACACTGCCTTACTTGTGTACTTTGAACTGCACATGCTGCACTTCTTAGATAAGATAAGATAAGATCAGATAAGACTTTATTGATCTCACACAGGAGAAATTCACTTGCCACATTAGCTCCAGGCAGTTTAGTGCAAAAGAAGTTGGTTAGTTGGTTAAAATCCAAAAGTGCTCATTGTGTGAGCCAGGCAGCCACAAAAGCAGCCCGCCAATTCAAACATGTGTGAATAAAGAAAACAAAACTCCAGGTATGTTTTTGATGAAGGAACAACATTCTAACATGACTTCACATGGATCAACTTTGCGTAATATATGACTTTTAAGCTTTCCATGCGGATTAAATAGGAAAATGCAAGTTATTTTTGTCATATTGAAAATACTAAACTTGTCGCTTTTTTGCCTCCTGCTCGTGTCCAGGTAATTTTCCACAGTACGGCATTAAGACGAGTAGGTGCCTGCGGTCACTCTTACTCCAGTGTACTCCTCTGTACCCTCTGCCCGCCCCTGTCGTGTTAATGGCTGCAGACGCACAGGGACTCAATATTCTGCCAAAGGACAAGTCACACCAACTTTTCACATCGTCATTTACACCAGCTCCAACACTTCACCTGGAACACTTTAAAGGGCCCATATCACACTTTTTCTGATCTATGTATGTATTTCTATCATCTATTCTGGTCTAATATTGTTTCCTCATCACAAACATATCTGGAGTTGGGGTTTGTTTCATTTACACATGTTTAAACACACAAACCCAGTTCTTCTCTCAAACAGAAAACACTCCACTGTGTTTGTAAACTCCACACACCTTCACTAGAATCATTTGGATAATTTCAGACCTGGAATTGCCGATCTCTACTGAACAAACTCATTATGCTCACTTAAAATTTGAACTTGCTACCTTTGTTTGGGAAGGTGAATGCTACCAACAGTGCCAATGTGGTTGACTTAACGACATAAAAAGATATTCAAATTTTTTAGCCATGAATCTGCAGTTTGTCCAGTGGAAAAGCCAGTTGAGGTGGCTCGGGCATCTGTTCCGGATGCCTCCTGGACGCCTCCCTGGAGAGGTGTTCCAGACACGACCGACCGGGAGGAGGCCTCGGGGAAGACTCAGGACACGCTGGAGGGACGATGTCTCTGCGCTCGCCTGGGAACACCGCGGGATCCCCCTGGAGGAGCTGGAGGAAGTGTGTGAGGAAGGGGAAGTCTGGACCTCCTTGCTCAAGATAAAGCAGAAGAAAATGGATGGATGGACATGGAAGTCATATGATTTGATTTAGACCAAGACTTAACCAGGACTAAACCAGGACTAAACCAGGACTAGAACAGGACTAGACCAAGACTTAACCAGGACTAAACCAGGACTAAACCAGGACTAGAACAGGACTAGACCGGGACTAGACCAGGACTAGACCAGGACTAGACCAGGACTAGACCAGGACTAAACCTAGACTAGACCAGGACTAATCCAGGACTAAACCAGGACTAGACGATGACTAGACCAGGACTAGACCAGAACTAAACCTAGACTAGACCAGGACTAATCCAGGACTAAACCAGGACTAGACCAGGACTAGACGAGGACTAGACCAGGACTAGACCAGGACTAAACTAGGACTAAATCAGGACTAGACCAGGACTAGACCAGGACTAGACCAGGACTAGACCAGGACTAGAACAGGACTAAACCTGGACTAGACCCAGACTAGACCAGGACTAATCCAGGACTAAACCAGGACTAGACCAGGACTAGACCAGGACTAAACCAGGACTAGACCAGGACTAGACCAGGATTAGACCAGGACTAGACTAGGACTAAACCAGGACTAAACCAGGACTAGACCAGGACTAGACCAGGACTAAACTAGGACAAAACCAGGACTAGACCAGGACTAGACCTGGACTAGACCAGGATTAGACCAGGACTAGACCAGGAAGAAACCAGGACAAAAACAGGACTAAACCATTTTATTTATTTTTTCCACAGGGCCACATGAGAAAATATTGTGGAGGGACGGGCCAAAATTCTTAACTCAATTCTCCATAATATTAATGGTATTTCTTTATTTAAAAAAAGCAGTAAATATCATTGTTTTGACACTCTAAACTTGACACTGCTAAAACCGGTAAGAGTATACAGTATGTTATGATGAAGTAATGAAAAAGTGAGGTCGCCTTACAAAAAAAAGTCATGAAAAACACCTCTAAAATAAAAGCAATGCAGCTTTACTCCATGCATGAGCTAAAATTATAAAATATATTTATTTTGTAATTCCAAAAGAGCTTAAACGGCCGGTCAGAGTCAACCAAAGGTCCGTATGTGGCCCGGGAGCTGCACAAAGCCCAGGTCTGGTCCATACCGTTCTCTTTCATTGTGTTTGCTCTGAAGGTCAAAGTTCACTGTACATACCTCGACGTACACTCCCCAAAACTTGTTAACACATCTCCGCTCCTTTTACAGCTCAGAGGTCAGTATTTCCTCCCATTACCTGCTTGTTATTCCCTCGCTCCGCTCCACAGCGCTCTCCCATTACAGATCAAGAGTCTATCTGAAGCTAATAGCATCAGCCTATAGCTCCGGGGCCCCTAACCTACACCCCGGTACACCATCTTCTCAGAGCAGGGTTAAGTACTGCCAAGCCAATGTAGTACCATGGTATTCTATCTAAGCTTAAGCAGTACTGATGTTATGAGGTGTTGGCGATCCCCATTGGGAGCTCCTCAGGGAGTTCAAAGTGCGTACTCAGCGTTGTAAGGAGCCAGGGAAATGTTGCTCAAGGGCACAGCAGCAGGTGGGAATCTGCTGTGGAAAGAGAGCGGAATTAAGTTTGATTTTTCTATTACGCCGTTGTAATTGGCTTGGTTTTTCTGCGGCGGTGGTACGAAACGCTTTCATTCCCGTGATGGGAAATCGAAATCTGATGGCTTTCTTCATTTATGATTTTTCCAATGACAAAGTGAATCAACGTCTGTAGAAAACAATTACTACAGACTTGGGCCGCGTCGCATTTCTCTGTCCTCGCTTCCTTTCCTTCTCCTTGATTCTGCAGGAAATGGGTGAGGAAGTCCCGCCCACAGAGGAGACGAAGAAGCGAGGACAGAGGATCTAAACTCCTCGCGAAGACCGATAAAGTTTGATTCTTTTGTCTGATGTCTGCTCCTGAAGACTCCCTCAGGTTTACTCCTTCCTTCCGTGGTTTTCTTTGGGACATAACTTAGTATGACAAAGTTAATGGACAGCTGAAAAATGGAGGATCGAGGAGAAAAATCAGGGAGAAGGAAGCGAGGAAAGAGAAATATGACGTGGTCCCTTATATTGTCAAAGGTCGGGTGAGTTCTTTGTTGGTTGGTTGGTTGGTTGGTTTGAAACATGTTTTAATCAAATATTAATTTTACTGACTACTAGTAACAATTGATTTACTCTTAAAACAAAAAAAAAAACTTACTTATTTAAAAAAAAAAAAGACATTGATGAAGAAAATGTCCAAGTTGTGGGTGTTTTCATTTGGTGTTTTAGTTCGATTTCAAACAAAAATCAGAATGAGCCGCACACGAGTCTCTCATTTGTGTTGCCTACGTTTCTATGACTAAATCCAGTTTGTTGAAACCTAAAAGGATTCTCTCTGATCTGAATCCTTAATCAGTCCTAGTGCAGCCTCTGCAGCTCACCGAGTGAATTCTGAAGGTTTTGAGCTTTCTCCTGAAGCACAGCCTGTCCATAAACTGAGAAAGAGAAAAACATGTGTCCTCTATTGATCCTTTGCAGCTGATGTCATAAAAATTCCTTGGGGGTGTGAAGCTAAAACTAAAAGCACTGCTCTGTCTGAAGCTCTGGACTTAATCTGAGCTTTATTTTTAACACAATCTGACCAGAAAGAGCTGCCTTAGATGGAACTACAACAGGTGAGGTGATTGTAATCTTAAACAAGTCTCTCACACAGAAAATTAATCATAATAATTAGGCTTGTCAGTTTAACGCGTTAATTAGATTAATTAATTACACTGCAAATTAATTGCATTATAAAAATTAACGCAATTAATTATGAGCGGCAATTCAATATGCGTGCATTTTAAACTTAGCGTGCGGCGAGCAAATCGCTGTCAGGGCCTTTGAACAGCAAGTTTATTTATTAAAAAAAAACGAAGACGGGACGATCAACAAGAACGCCGTGATTTGGAGCTTTTCCGATCACCGAAGCTGCTCCAGCCTGAGGATCATTTGAACGATAAACACGCCTGGACAAGTTCCATCGTTACCGGTGATAGAGCGAGCGTGAGCGCACTTCACCAAACCACCAAACCACGCTCACAGAATTTGGGAAACTAATGAGCAAAGTGACCGCAGAAAAACTGACAAACTCAATCGTAATCTGAGGCGGCAGTAGCTCAGTTGGTAGAGCGTTTGTCCACTGATCCAGAGGCTGGTGGTTCAAATCCCGCTCTTGACATAAGAAACATAAGAAACATCAGTGGTTGAGTGGTCAGATCTACTGACCCACAGGTTGGTAGTACGATTCCAGTACGATCTCCCGCAGACGAATGCTGCAAGACACTTAACCCACCTCGCGTAGTGAGTAGTTCCTTGTTGTAAAGCGT
The DNA here is from genome assembly GCA_036785185.1 of Paratrypauchen microcephalus. Classification (NCBI taxonomy): domain Eukaryota; kingdom Metazoa; phylum Chordata; class Actinopteri; order Gobiiformes; family Gobiidae; genus Paratrypauchen; species Paratrypauchen microcephalus. Next base: position 2,046,209 of record JAVJIX010000141.1, on the reverse strand, counting down.
TTTGGGTGCCTTGAAGGTGGAAAACCGCTATATAGCCTAAAGATTTTACCGTTTACCATTTACTCTCTCTCAATCTCTTAAAATGCGATTAATTAGATTAATTAATTACAAATCCTGTAATTAATCAGATTTTTTTAATCGCCTGACAGCACTAATAATAATAATAATAATAATAATAATAATATAAATGTTCAATATACTAAACTGGAACATGAATGTATTGTATGAATGCATTGATCACAGGCTCCTGAAAATGTGTTTTTCTTGAGTTTTCAGACGATCTTAAAAGTTTGTTCATGTGTGTATTGTGTCTTCATGGTAACTGCTGAACATTCGACCGATAGAGGTACATGTAGAACACCCCCAGCATGATGTCACGTCAAAGTGTCAAAATGTAGGTTAAGGCAGTGGCGATCCAGGTTCAGTTTTGATTGTAGTTTTTTTTATTTAACCGAACATCTCACCGTTTTTAAACTGAACTGAGTTGCCCCTAAACATGACTTACTTCTTTAACCCAGTTTGAATGGCAGGTCTTTCTTTTTGAGGATAATGAGTGAAAATGACAGAATGGAAACACCGTGGCCTAGAAAACCCGACGTGTGAATGGGCCGAGGAGCTGAACAGCAGATCAAGTGTGGCTCTGTCCCCCTGGAGCCGGCAGTTTGTCACTCGTGTCACTTTTTGATAGTGTCACAGATTCAGTACTTACCCCTGCCTCTAGGGGCACTGTCTGTCACTGCAATAACAGAGCGAACATGGAGAAGTATGGCTCCAAAATAGTCCGTGCAAAGGTTGTGAGTCTAGACGTTTTTTTAAGTTTGTGTCACTGTGATTTGGACAAAACTGGTTTAGAGTACAGATTATTCTGAAGCGTTTACAAGGAAAATTAGTGTTTACAAGATCTTGGACATAACGTGTTGAAATAATATCTTTTCGACTTTCAAGGAACAAAACGTGCTTTCCATCAATACATTGGAGCACTTCCTGTATTACTACATGACGTCAAAACAGTGTTTTCCGTTTCACAGAAGAAATCAGCCTAAATATTGAAGGAATGTCAAATCAATAATGCTTTTCAGGTGCACACACACTCACATAAACACCAAAGACACATGTTTATTATATTACTTAATTATATAAACACTAAGGTCACTTGTTTGTACAGTGGTCCCCCGCTCTATCGCGGTTCACTTTTCGCGGCCTCGCTGTTTTGCGGATTTTTAAATTTTTACATTTTTATAATTTCAGTTTTTTTTTTATAGTGTATCAACATTGTGTTGTACATCCTGATTGTCTTCTCCTCCGTGTCTCTGTACAGTACAGGATGTGTTCAGTTTGACACATTTATATAGATGTTATAGAGGGGGGACCCGGGGGGGCTCCGGTCCGGGCTCCCGCTGGATGCACGAGGAGCCGAGACATGAGTCACTGGATCTGTAGGAAGTCCAGACCGGGACTAAGACATGAAGACCAGACTGGGACCAGACCGGGACCAGACCAGGACTAGAAGACCGGAACTGGACCAGGACTAGACGAGGACTAAACGTGGACTAAACCAGGACTAACCCCCCCCCCCCCTTAAGTTGTCCTACTTCGCGGATTTCACATATTACGGGTTATTTCTGGAACCAAACCCCTACGATAAACGTGGGACCACTGTATATCACTTATATTACTTAATGTTTATGAATCACATATGGATTGTATTATCTGAGCTCGGGACTGAAAGGAAGATTTTGTGGTGTGGAATTTATGACAGAAAGGATCTGGTTCTGGTGAGCGCGCTGGGGAAGACAGGAAGACTGGTGCAAAAGAAGACTGGGCGGATGTGGGCCGGAGCAGAAGGCGGATCCTGAATCAACATATTATTTGCATATTGTATTTTATCTGTGTGTGAGGGAAGAGCAAGCGGTCAGTTTGCTGCTCCTGGCGTAAGACCCAGAGCTCTGTTTTAGACTTTTTGTTAGGGAAATAAACTTTTGATTAATTTGACATTTTTGAATCTTGGTCGTCTTTAGATAAGAACATGCTATACATTCAACAATATGGAGGATTTGTGTGTTCAACATGTGTGAATGGAACAAAACACAACTCCAGGTTTGTGTGTGATGAGGACATAACATTATAACAGAAAATAGAGAAAATAGCGAAATATGAGCTCTTTATGGCCCACGATCTTACTGACCCACTCAACCCTGGGTAACAAGTTGACAAGAGGCAGTCCAAGCCACTTTATATCAGGATCCTTTGACTTCTCACAGGCAAAGATAAACTCATACTGTAAACTGTGATCCAGATCTTACATTTAGAGCAAATTTGGGCCAGAACATTTCAAAGAGGTGTTCAAAGTAGCGACACAAGCAGAAAGAGATGCTGATCCCACACACTGGAGTTTGAGCTGCTGGGCCTTTTTAATGAAGCTATGTGTAGTTTAGTCACTATACACTAAAAGTTAAAAGCTTGGACACAGTCGCTCATTCAGTGATGTTTTTCTTTGTTTATAATCTTCTACATTTTATATACATATGGAAGACTTTTCAAAAATATGATGTAAGATATGGAAAAATAAGTCTAATTTATATATATATACTGTATAGTTTATGTTATAAATTTCCAAATGAGTTATATTTCTGCAATGTTGCACCTCAACTTGTAACTATGTTTATTATATTTATAGTGGCATCCCACTGGAGGAGCTCGTGTTAGCAAACACTGCCAAAAAGTTGTCTCAAAACTCCAAAAAAAAACATACAAAATGGATCTACTCCCTAGATCAGGGGTCCGCGACCCACGGCTCCGGAGCCACATGCGGTTCTTTGATCCCTCTGATGCGGCTCAGTACAGCGGTCCCTCGTTTATCGCGGGGGTTACGTTCTTACGTTCTAAAAATAACCCACAATAAGCGAAATCCGCGAAGTCGTCAGCTTTATATTTTACAATTATTCTCCATGTTTTAAGGTTGTAAACGCCTCACCACACACATTCTACACTTTTCTCAGACTGGAATTAACGTTTTCTCACATTTCCATCGTTTAAACACTCAAACGTTCGTAGATTTTCAACAAAAAAAGCACAGTATTAGAGAATGAAACCAAAGTGTATGTCGTGTGTATTTCACAGTTCCTCTGACCGAGCCTCTTCGTCCTGGCGCCGCTTCGCTGTGTCAGGTTTTGTCGGGGAGAAAACTTGCAAACACACAGCACTTCAGAGTCACACTGCAATCGAACATTTATATAAATCTGGCAAACTGAACACATTCTGTACAGGAGACACGGAGGAGAATGACTGACGAATCAGCAAAGGTCTACAGTCCCTTAGCCAATCAGGATGCAGAAATGCGCATTGGTACATTATTTTAAAAAATTGGTTTAAAAAAAATCTGCGAAACAGCGAGGCCACAAAAAGTGAACCACGATATAGCGAGGGACCACTGTATTTAATTAAAACGTATTTTATTTTAGTTCATTCTTTTTCAAAATGTAATTCTATGGCACAAAGGCAAAAAAGCCGTTATATGCAGTGTTTTAAATTTCAAAAGAGTTTCGTGGCTCCCAGTGTTTTCTTTACTGTGTGAAACGGCTCCAAATGCCTCTTTGAGTGGTAAAGGTTGCCGACCCCTGGTCTAGACAATACTCCCTACAACTGCATATAGCTGGGATTGTATTTCTTATTTGACATTGTATTTTATACTTTATTACTACTTTTCAATTTAATTCTGATTTGTACATATACATTTATTATCATTATCATTATTTTTATTTTTATAATGCTGTCTCATCTGGCACTGGTCTATTGCTCTTTGGTTGCTATTCCATCTTTTTTTTTTTTTTTTTTAACCCTCTGTTATATATTATATATTATATTTGTTGTCTGAGCTTCTGTACCCAAAACAATTTCCCTTGTGGATCAACAAAGTTTGTCTAAGTCTAAGTCTAAACAGCTCATTTTCAGGAACCTGTGATCAATACGAGCGTTCATGGTCCTGTTTAGGAGTTTGATTTTCAACAAACAAAAGAGAGTGACTGAAAATGTGACTGTAATTTTGTGCAATTTGTAAGAAACTTGTTTAACAGCACAAAATAAGATCACCTGTTGTAATTCAAGTTAAGTCAGATTGTGTTAAAAAAAACAAAAACAAAAAAACTAATTTGAGTCCACCTTGTGAAGCTTCACCAGAGCAGGGAAGTACAGTTAGCATTACAACCCGAGGGAATGTTGATGACATCAGCTTCAAAGTAGGGCTGTCAGTTTAATGCATTAATTAGATCAATTAATTACACTGTAAATTAACACATTACAACACCAAAAATAACGCAATTAATTATGAGCTGCAATTCAATACACGTGCATTTTAAATTTGGCGTGCGGCGAGCAAATCGCTGCCAGGGCCTTTGAACAGTAAGTTTATTTATAAAAAGAACATTTATAAATCAGTCATTTGGAGCTTTTGTCAAAAAGAATTTTCCGATCACCAAAGCTGCTCCAGCCTGACGGATCATTTGAACGATAAACACGTCCGGACAAGTTCCATTGTTACCGGTGATAGAGCGAGCGTGAGCGCACTTCAACAAACCACCAAACCAACAAACCAACAAACCAACAAACCACCAAACCACCAAACCACCAAACCAACAAACCAACAAACCAACAAACCACGCTCGCAGAATTTGGGAAACTCAATCGCAAAGTGACCGCAGAAAAACTGACAAACTCAATCGCAAAGTGGGTTTGTTCGTTCACATTCTTAAAATGCGATTAATCAGATTAAATAATTACAAATCCTGTAATTAATTAGATAATTTTTTTTAATCACCTGACCGCACTACTTCAAAGTATAAAATATTACTCTCAAACTTTAACTTCTTTCCATAGCCCGTGCATAAAGTGTAACACAACTTCATTTACCCAGCATGCCACTTTCTACAACCTTTCAAAGAGTCGTAACTTGAAGGTATACCCAAGAACGCTGGCGCCGTCCTCCAGACAGCCGGCCAATTATAAAATTATGAGTGAAGCCTTCCCCTTCCTCCCGCATGGCCTTAAGAACCGCATTACCCATGAGCGCCTTGGCTTTGAAACACCTCGCCCCGATCCCCTCACTGCGCGAAGATGACACAAACTCCCGCTCCTGACAGCCAAAGGTTCCAACTTCCAACCATCTCCCCCCTCCTTTCGCTTCTCCTCCTTTTTCCAATCCGCCCCTAGTGTTTTAAAAGCAATCCCGATCCAGCGCGCCCTCCCTCCCTTCGCTGGCTTCGTGACAACCCCGAGAAAACAGTTTTGAACGCCACGCAATTGACATATCCTTCCCTTCCGTTTGGCAAATCACCCTCCTTTTTCTGGACACCTGATTGATTCTGACAGCCTATATTGGGTATTTGAAATGAAAGAGAATATTGTTATGAAATCTTAATGACTTGGAATTTCTCGGAGTGAGCTCTTTCTTTTTTTTATTACGCGCCGCCAGTTTTGAACATTTTTCAAAGTAACGCACGCCCAAATTCCTCTGTTTGCGATGAATTAGTAATACAGTCTTGTCACTGAAGTGTGCCGCATTCTTTAATCAAGCCCACAGCTCGGAACAGAGGAATCTTGGAACGTTGTTTTTGTGATCAAGACAATTATAAACTTTGGGTTTGTGCATGGGGCTTGTGACATAAAAAGGACTTTGTGTCACGGGTTATTGGTCCTGACAAATCACATCACAAATGAAGGGGGAACTATGGACGGGGGCAAAAGAGTGGAGCCGTGTTGCTTTGTTTAACGTTGTCAAAACATCTCAGGGTTAATTTAGTTTTCGATATTCTTGTAGAAAGATACACAGAAGATTTAGCTGTCTCTGTCCAGTTTCTTTTCATAGAATATTTAAGGACGTGTGCATTAAAGATGACACACTGTGCTTGTGTCTGCTATAGTTATAATCTATAACACTTGTGAATCATTATATTCAAATTTGGACATTTTAAATCGCAAAACTGATCTAAAACAAGAGTCTCCAACCTTTTTTGTTCTGCGAGCTACTTTTTGTAAAACGAAAATGCCAGAGAGCTACTAATTTAAGCGTTTGCAAGAAACCGAGTAAATATTAGAGCCTTGGCGAGCTGTTACGGAGCCCGTAAACGCCCGAAAGCGTGCGCTCACTTTGCAAAGCGCGCCCTCGTTTTGTGAAATCGCGTCCTCGTTTTATTAAGTCGTGCGTCCGTGTAAATAGAGCGTGCGCTCGTTTACCTAAATCGTGGACTCGTCTTACTAAAACTGTGTGCTCGCTAAAATTGAGTCGTGCCCACGTTATAAACCTCGTGAGCACAATTTACTAAAGCGTGGCCATGATTTCAAAACGAGCACACATTTTATACATCTCGTGTACACATTTTGAACAAATTTAAACAAGAGCACGTTTTAGACAGACGAGGGCACGACTTCACACAGCGAGCGCACGATTTAGTAAACCAGGTAAACGATTTAGGTAAACGAGCGCATGTTATATTTAAACGAGTGCGCGATTTAGTAAACTGAGAGCACGCTCTACTTACACGAACGCGTGACTTAATAAATGGAGGGCAAGCTTTCTTGCCACCCCTCAAAAAAGATTTTTCCCTGAGCCCTCCCGGGTTCCGCAAGCTGTAGATGGGGTACAGTAAATGTAAACATGGTTTATGTTTAGATTTACAATGGAAAATAGGAGCATTTAATCAATCAAATGTGAGTTATTCAGCGCAATACGTATAATTCAGAAATCCCTTGGAGAGCTACTTGGAAGGGGGTGGAATGCTGCCAGTGGATCCCGGGCTCCAGGTTGGAGACCCCTGATCTAAAAGAACTTAAGAAAAGAAACAAGTCTGCTGGATTCATGTTTGAAAATGGGAGCTGATGTCGCCCATTCACAACAAAGAGTTCAAAGTTGTGGGCACTTCTGACAGACAGATGTGGATTATTTTTTACTTTTCTGTCAAAATGCTAAATAATGATGCTGAATCCTGCGTGTATCCCCTATCCACCTTATTCAACGCTCCTAAATCCTGCTTTCTTGTGGTGGCACTTCTGTTTAAACGGGGATCCCATTCATGTCAGTGGAGGATTTGGGAAATGTTCATCTTAAATATGACATGAAGTCAGTTCATTTGTGTAAAATGTTCCATTTTTATTTGCATCAACAAGTCACAGTGCACTGATTCTCTGCGGCTGTAAAAGAGCTTTACAGTCCCTATTGAACCATATTGTCCCATATAAAATAATACAACCTGAATAATGATGGCGGCGCCCACGGCAACTTCCGGAATAAGGTGGATTAAGGAGGGAAAAAAAAGTGTAAAGGGAAGTAAGTACAGAACAGTGTACATGTGCCAGTGATGAAAAACGAGGATTGATCAGAGCAATGACTTGAATACAGAAGTATAAATTACTCAAACATGCATGAGATACAACTTTGAGAGGGAACATGAGGAGGAGAAACAACTACGAAACTGTTAAAAGCACTGAAAAGTCGATTTTGCATAATGGGACTGCTTTAAAGATAATCCTTGTAAGAAAAATAAGAAAATAATTTGTCAAATGTAAACACAAAAATCACATTAAAATGTTAAATAGTGTATTAAACAGAGTATTTGCACTTTTTAGCAAATTGTCTATCAGCCTTAAATTTTCAGCACAGGCCGATATTTAGTTGTAGCAGACCTGCTGCACACACAAACACTATATACATAAAGTTTTATTTGCAAAAAGATAACTGCTGAAAATGTGACTATTATCGCTCTCTTATAGAGTTGTGGTAAAGAATGTGCTATGGGTGAGTCTGAAGTAAATTTAAATAATAATTTGGGCAAAATGATCAAAATCGGCCCAGAAATATTGGCAGATCTTATCGGTTGCTCTGGATTATCGGTATCAGCATCGGCCAAAAAGAGGGGAAAAAAACTCCAAAAAAAACAGTAAATCTCTAATTACAATACTGTCAAAAATTTGTTTTTAAAATAGTATCAAGTCTATTTTTAAGTATTGAGATTTTCGTATTGTGACAATATTACTCTGAAACTACTGTGTGTGAAATCATCAGTAACCCTCCTGTACTCTCCCACTCTTTGGGATGCGTTGGTGCATTGGCGTTGTGTGGTGCAGTTGTGTGGTGCAGTTGTGTGTCGGTTTGTGTCGGTTTGTGTTGGTTTGTGTCGGTTTGTGTTGGTTGGTGTTGAAGCGTAGAGGAGCTGACACGTCTCTTGTCTCTCTGGCTTCACCTGCTCACAGAGCTCCAGTGTTTCATCAGATCAGATCACCCACTCTCCCTGCAAAGATACAAGTGTCCAGTACTGTGTGTGTGTGTGTGTGTGTGTGTGTGTGTGTGTGTGTGTGTGTGTGTGTGTATGTGTGTGTGTGTGTGTGCGTGCGTGCGTGTGCATGTGTGTGTGTCATCCGCAATCTAAGGTGCAGTTTGAAATCAGACAGACCTGTTTTTTTATGTAATCAAATAAAATGAGTTTTGCTCTAGTTCAGATATATTGTAAAACCAGGTCTTACGAAGTCTTAACAGGATCTAAACCTGCACTGGGCATTGTGAACTTTTTTGCTTATCACTGCAGCTTTATTGCAATAAAAACATAATTGTCTGTAGTCAACAAAAAAGTTGATTAGTTGACTAAAAAGGAGGTATGGCAAAAGTCGCATCTCTACAGCTCTGGAAAAAAATAAGAGACCACTGCATTTTGTTCTGAAATCAGCATCTCTACATCTATTATTTACAGCCATTCCATTCCAGCGTCTGTTGAATTCCAACACAAACACAAAGCTGAGCTACTTTAGTTCTTGCACCAGGAGTGGAATAAAGTCACCCAAGAACAATGTGAAAGACTGGGACTAAACCAGGTCTGAACCAAGACTAAAGCAGGTCTAAACTAGGACTAAACCAGGGATGAACCAGGACTAAACCAGGTTAAAAAGGGGACTAAACCAGGTCTAAACTAGGACCCAAGAACAATGTGAAAGACTTGTGGAGAGCATGCCAAGACGCATGAAAGCTGTGATTAAAAATAAGGGTTATTGCACCAAATATTGATTTGTGAACTCTTCTTAAGTGTAAACATTAGTATTATGTTGTTTTAAAATGAATTTGATCTCGTTTCTTTGCTTTGTTTGAGCTCTGAAAACATGGATCTTTTTTGTTATTTTGACCATTTGTCATTTTCTGCAAATAAATGCTCTAAACCACGCATGTCCAAACTATGGCCCGTGGGCCAAATCCGGCCCTCAGACAAATTTTTCTTGGCCCTCAGACTTCCAGGTGAATTGGCCCAAATTACCTTGAGCAGAACTTTTAATTGCAAGTTTTTTTTTAAATCTACCTTGATAAGACAATACAGTATTTAATATTTATTGTGTGGTTTTGAGGATCTTAGCATGAATAAAGGACTGAAGCTCATTCTAACGTGTTAAACATGCAGATATTTCAATTATTGACTGTACTGAGCACCAGTCTATGGCCCTCGATCGGCCCTCTGCTTCATCTGTGTTTAGATATGTGGCCCTTGATGAAAAAAGTTTGGACACCCCTGCTCTAAATGATAATATTTTAATTTGGAATTTGGGGGAAATGTTGTCAGTAGTTTATAGACTCAATCAAAAATGTTCCTTTTGCCCAAACCCAAACCTATAAGTAGTAAAATCAGAAAAACTGATCATTTTGCAGTGGTCTCTTATTTTTTTTTCCAGAGCTGTAGATATCTGACCTGCACTCCTACACCTTCACCTGCAGGGGGAGTTCATGCAAATCTATTTATGCCCAATGCAAAATGTGAAGTAAGTGAAGAGTCTTGCCCAAGGACACAACATCAGTATTCAGTGATTGTGAGAGCAGGATTCAAACAATCAACCTTCAGATCAGTGGAGAAACACTACCAAGTGAGTTACTGTCGTTACTGAAAAAAGTTCTACCAACATCTAAATCAAACAATTAGCCAACTGATGCAAATTTTGGTTCACTTAAGCCCTATTCGGACGGGATTAGTTTTACGGGGTGACATGGGGTAAAGTAATAATTACCAGGGAATTTAGTCCTGTCTGAACGCGCCATGTCCGTAAACATAACGGAGTATGTCTGTGAAATTTACAGCGAGTTTTACCTTCTGTAAAACGGTCTGGAGGAATTACCTTAGGTAATATTAATCCCGTGCGAATGCGACCCTCGGTAAAGATGTAAGTAATATTTCGTCACATCCGTTTAAAGAAATAATTTACCGCAATTTTCAAACACAGAGGAGCTTGAAGCGCTTTATTTTTCTGGCAAGCGAAATGATCTACCGGTACTCTCAAACAAACGCACACATCGACCAATGAAAAAGCCCAAGAGGTATAAATCGGTCGTCAGAGGCATGAAACTTCTGCTTGTTTTAGGTAATGTATGCTCTGTTAGTCCTGATTATGGGCAATAATTTGCATAGTTCGCTAATATTTCACATAAATATCACGAATCACGACTTCTCTATCTTCAGCTGATGCTTTATGCCCTGCCCCACCAAAATCCGGCGACGAATACGAGACGGCAGAGCGTAAAACTCCTCCCATGTCAAATAAATATTACGGACATTTCTTGTCCTGTGTGAATGGGTCATTTATATTACAGAGGTCCTGTGATAAACCCACATTACTCTACATCCCCCTGTAAAACTAATCCCGTCCAAATAGGGCTTAAGACACCATAAACCAATTAATCGACTAAAGACCTGCAGCCCTTTAGACACGACTCACCAAATACGTACAATAAAAATCAATCTTGGTTAACTTAAGCATCTTATAATTCAAAAAAACAATGTCAATTTTGTGTCTTGATTGCAACTCTCTTTACTTTACACATCACATCTTACTTTGCCTTTTCTCCCAGGGCTTAGTTTCGTCAAAAGACCTTTGTAGCTGAATTGACTCCTCACTTCTGTTTGGATTTCATATTTTAAAAGTCTAGAGTTCCGAAGTACGAGCGGAGTACAACGCAAGCCAACCAGACCCCCGCGCTCTCCTGTGATCCGGGCTCCGAACAGTTGGTGCCCCTCAATAAGTTATACCCCCATCATCACGCAACAGTCGGGATGAATTTCAGCTTTAGCCTGTCTAATTAGTCCCCATCAAAAATGCAATTCTTTTTTCGCGAATTTCGCCGCTAGGCCCGAGTAGCCGAAAGCACAGTTACCTGGTGGGAGAAGAAAATAATGAATGGAGGAAAAAAAGGATTCTAACCCGGAGCCATAAGTACATTTATATGCTTGACACGGCCCTGCCATCAATGTTGGGTCGAATTCTAATTGAATTTCAGAGACGTATGTGTAATTTTGCCATTAATATGAATGTTAGCATGCTAAATATTTCAGGTTTTTCATGGATATTGTGAGTATCTCATAGATCCTTCAAAAGCGTATTAATTAATAAGATCTGTTCTGATACCTGGTGTGGGGAAGTTATAAAATGCAGTTGGGGGATAATAATATAGAGCAGGTGGTCCAAACTGTGGCTTGAGGTCCAAATGTGGACCTCAAACTTTTTTTTTTTGGACCTCAGGCTTCCCGCTGAATGACTGAACATAGCACTTTTACAGCTCATTTTGGAAAAAGTCTTCACTTTACAACTCTGCGGAACCCGGGAGGGCTCAGGGAAGAATCTTTTTTGAGCGGTGGCAGGAAAGCGTCCGGTCATTTTGCAAAACGTGCCCTCCTTTTATTAAGTCGCGCGTTCGTGGAAGTAGAGCGTGCTCTCGTTTACCTAAATCGTGCACTCTGGTTTACTAAATCGTGCGTTCGTCTATCTAAAACGTGAAAAGAGAGAGAAAAGAGAGAGAGAAAGAGAGAAAAGAGAGAGAGAAGAGAGAGAGAAAGAGAGAGAAAGAGAGAGAAAAAGAGAGAGAGAGAGAGAGACAGAAAAGAGAGAGAACGAGAGAGAGAAAAGAGAGAGAGACAGAGAGAGAGAAAGAGAGAAAGAGAGGGAGAAAAGAGAGAAAAAGAGAGAGAGAAAAGATAGAGAAGAAGAGAGTTTACGCGCGCTCGTTTACCCTGGTTTACTAAATCGTGCGCTCGTCTATCTAAAACATGAAAAGAGAGAGAAAAGAGAGAGAGAAGAGAGAGAGAAAGAGAGAGAAAGAGAGAGAAAAAGAGAAAAAGAGAGAGAGAGAAAGAGAGAGAAAGAGAGGAAAGAGAGTGAGAGAGAAAGAAAGAGAAAAAAGAGAGAGAGAAAGAGAGCGAGAGAGATAGAGAAAGAGAGAGAAAAGAGAGAGAAAGAGAGAGAGAGAGAAAAGAAAGAGAAAGAGAGAGAGAAAGAGAACAAGAGAGAGAGAGAAAGAGAGAGAGAGAAACGAGAGAGAGAAAAGAGAGAGAGAAAGAGAGAAAGAGAGGGAGAAAAGAGAGAGGAAAACAGAGAGAAAAAGAGAGAGAGAAAGAGAGAGAGAAAAGAGAGAGAAAGAGAGAGAGAAAAGAGAGAGAGAAAGAGAGAGAAAGAGAGAAAAGACAGAGAGAAAAGACAAAGAAGAAGAGAGAGAAGAAGAGAGTTTACGCGCGCTCGTTTAAATATAACGTTCGCTCGTTTACCTAAATCGTTTACCTGGTTTACTAAATTGTGCGCTCGCTGTATGAAGTCGTGCCCTCGTCGATCTAAAACGTGCTCTTGTTTAAATTTATTCAAAATGTGTACACGAGATGTATAAAATATGCGCTCCTTTTGAAATCGTGGCTGCGCTTTAGTAAATTGTGCTCACGAGGTTTATAACGTGGGCACGACTCAATTTTAGCGAGCACACAGTTTTAGTAAGACGACTCCACGATTTAGGTAAACGAGCGCACTCTCTATTTACACGGACGTGCGACTTAATAAAATGAGGACGCAATTTCACGAAACTAGGACACGCTTTGCAAAGTGAGCGCGCGCTTTATTGACACCCCCAAAAAAGATTTTCTGTGAGCCTTTACGGGCTCTGTAGAACACTTAAAGTACTACACTATAGTCATCGTTTATTAAGTTCAAAGTTCAAAGTCAGCTTTATTGTCAAAAACCATATGTACAGGTTGCACACACAGGATCTGAAACTCCAAACTTGGTGGTGGTAAAATAATATTGTAGCCACAGATGCCCTGGGACAGGCCAGCGGAAGTGAGGCCAATCTGCACCATCGACCTTGCCTGAGCAGCCAGTCCCCTCCACACTCTGATCGAATACCGAAGGGGCTGAAGCCGTACCATAAAGCGTGAAAAACCTCTGTCCAAATGTTCAACGATCCAACCACAGCTGCTAATCTGTAGCACGTGTGAGAGGACGACATTCATACTATAATACTCCCTACAACTGTACAACAACTCACCCTTATGTAACAGATAATACTCCCTACATCTGTACATAGCTGGGATTGGACATCTTATTTGATATTGTATTTTATACTTTATTACTATTTTATTCTGATTTGTACATATGCATTTATTATCATTTTTTTATTTTTTTATTTTTATAATTATGTCTCATTTGACACTATTGCTCTTTTTTTGCTATTCCATCTATTTTTTATACCCTCTGTTATATATTATATTTGAGGAGTGAGCGACTGTACCCAAACAATTTGTGACGGCCCAGCTGAAAACTGGTCACAACTCGGGAGGCGCGAACACAAGAAAATCACATTTCAAGTTTTTTTGTTTGTTTTTTTCAAAATTTGTGATTTTCATTTTTTTGCAGAATGTGTTAGTTGAGATCATGAAGAGGCCACTCCATGTTTCAGATAACAGCACTGGTTGTTTGAAAAACATACAGGGGGTCCTCGGGTTACGACGGTCTCGGGTTACGACGTTTCGTGGTTACGAACGCGCCCCCATTAAAAAAAATATGTATATATTACGCGTCATTCCGTCTTACGCGGTTTAGCGTGGTAAGAGATGTAAACAAACGCGAACGGCGCGCGGCGCACGGCGCAAGAATACGCTCTGTTGTGGTTGTAGGGCAGAGAAGACGGCCTCATGTGCGTGCCCAATGTGGGCGGAAGTACCTGATGTGGGCTCTGATCTGCTCCTATGAAAGCGGCAGTGATAACCAAGCAGCGTAGTGGTCTAATTATTGAGATGGAAAGGTTATTGGTGCTTTGGTTGGAAGATCAAAGGCAAAATCCGGTTTACGACGAAATTCGAGTTATCGACGCGTCTTAAGAACAGATCAACGTCGTAACCCGAGGACCCCCTGTACATTTTGTCTTTGAAATTTGCTTGTTTTTCAGAAAGTATAGGCTGTGGATCAATAAAGTTTGTCTAAGTCAGGGGTGTCAAACTCAAATACACAGTGGGCCAAAATTTTAAATTGAACAAAGCCGCGGGCCAAGGTTGAACAAATATGAACTTTTAATATGGAGCCAAACAAGTTTTGATTTAACAATGAATATTGAACAAGCAAGGCTTATATAACTTAATATTATTATTATTAATAATAATAATAATATTATTATTGGCAATTTCTTCTGCCACGATATAACTTGCCTTTACAGCAGCCTCACTTTGTTTTGTGGCTTTTGTGAACATTTTCTGTTGTGAAACCAAACCTTTTTTCATCTCCTTTACTTTCTGGCTCCTTTTAGCCGTGTCCAGGTCCTTATATTGGTCCTGGTGTTTCGTTTCATAGTGTCGTCTAATATTGTACTCCTTAGTTACTGACACGTTGGCTCCACAAACAAGACAAACAGGTCTGTCTTTTACATATGTAAACAAATATTCTGTCTCCCACCTGTCCAGAAAAGTTCTATTTTCTGACTTTCTTTTCGCCATTTCTTGGTAGGGTAACACAGTGACAGCTGTAGTTTGAGGTCGCAGTGTGGTCTGGGGGAGAGAGGCACGGGGATGCGGGGTGCGCCGGGGCTTTCAGCCGAAGGAGTGCGCAAGAAGACGGATCAGTACCTTCCTAATACATCCAAGACCGCTACTGAGACAGAGGAGGGGGTGTGTCTGCCTCTCCTGATTGACGTGCCAAAACAACAGCAGAGCATTATGGGATTTGTAGTATAAGCGGTAAATGTGGTGTTACAGCGCTGCCGCCGTATAAAACCGGCGAGCCAGCTCTAATATTAATTTGAAATTGCCTCGCGGGCCAAATATAATTACACTGAGGGCCAAATTTGGCCCGCGGGCCAGAGTTTGACACCTATGGTCTAAGTCTTAAGTATTTCTCAAGAAAATTCTCGTAACATTCTGAAGAAAATATATAACTTCTTTTACCTGAAATAACTTTGTTCGAATGTTGATTCTGTACAAATCTGCACTGTTCTGTAGATTTTAGTTTTTTTTGTTTTTTTGAAGCATGCATCTGTCTGATGGGTTAATCCACCTGTCAATCACACCCTCTGAACATCTTGACCATCACCAGTACACACACACACACACTCACACACACACACACACAGTCTGAACTTTGGGTTGCTCTACATCAGGGGTGTCAAACATGCTGCCCGGGGGCCAGATCCGGCCCTCCAAGACCTTTAATCTGACCCTCGGCTGATTTTCTATGAAAATATTTTAATTATATTTTAATTTTCTCTGTTTAATTTTCTCTTTTGTCTCTGTGCGTGGCCCCTCCCACCACAGCAAATGAAGACAAATGAAGACTCGCCTCTTTCCAAACGCTCTTAGGCTACGTTTATACGGCGACGATAAAAACAGAAGACGCAAAAGTGGCGTCTCGTCTTCAATTTTTTATCCGAGTTTAGACGAGCGTTCTCAACGGGAAATGTTTGTTTATACGAAGACGCAAAAGTGGGTGAATTCGATTGAATATGCATGCCAGGCCACTAATAAAAACACCTACCTTTTTCAGGACACCGACAGGGGCTCTCATTACGGTTGTTTCGCCCTCGATGTCGGGTCGGAGCTCTTCGCTTAATGCAACAAGAGCTTGTTTAGTCATTCTGAAGTTTTCCACCCAAGCACTGTCATCAACTAATCCATTCTCAAAATTGTCCCACCACTGACTGGTTCTGCCCGGTCTTGTCCAAACTCGCCTCTGTCACCTGCGACGTATTGTTATTGTTTTTACCGGCTTGGCGCATCAGGTGTATGCGGCGTGAACATGTTTTGCGCTTCTTGCCGTTTAGACGGAGACGCGATCCGGGCCGTCTTCAAAACTCCACACTCTGGAAGGAGTCTTCAGATTTTTGCGGTTTCAGAGCCTGACGGCGCAGTTGCCGTGTAAACAAAAGACACTTCCGATAGAATATTTTGTCGTATTCAGTCGCAATCGTCCTCGTCTAAACGGCCCCTTAAAGGACCATCGTTTTGACTGTTGGCCGTGACACCCTCATCAGCAAAACATCAAATATGAGAAAAGTGGACGCCGAGTGCAGGATTTCCCAAGAAAAATTGACTAATTCCTATTTGTTCACGGAGGTGAATGGGAAACCTGTACGCTTGTGTTGAAATTGCATTTTTCTTAAAGTTTCAGGTTGTTCATAATATTATAATATTTTGTAACAGAAAGACTTCATCATATAGAAAAGACTTCTGTAATAGATTTGTGTTTCTCTGCACAAATATTTGGACTTATTGCTATTTTTGGGTTATATTTGCCATGAGTTTTCTGATCCGGCCCCTTTGGGATTAAAGTAGGCTGGATACGGCCCCCGGACCAACATGAGTTTGACACCCCTGATCTACATAATGTGCCTTTAAATTATAAAACTAAAATGATATGATACATTTATTATAGGCATGTCTGTATCAAAGTGTGTTTTTTTTATGTTTTATCAAATTCAACAATAAATATCATTAACATTGTAAGTGCACTCTCCAACTCTTTCTCGGTGTTATTTGCTCTCACATCCCCGTTCCTCCGCTCTCCCTTTTCTCAAATAGGTTACGGCGCTGATACATTTTAATATAGAGACACGCTTGGCTCGTTAACATGCTCCGTTCATTAGCGCCCGGCTTTTTCACAATGTGCCAATGCTGTGTGGCCTTTCAGCAAATTAATAATGGATTAATTAAGCAAATGAATCGGCGGGCTGGAGACGGCGCTCCATCACGTCCAATCTGGCCCCTGATGGGTGAGGGCCCCTTACGACGCCATGTTGTTCTGACAGCGCCTCCCCCCTTCCTCCTCCTCCCACCTAAAAGCCCCAGCAAGTACCATTTGTCTACGGGTTAACCGAAGAGACACGATATAGGGCAGTCTGAATTATTCACGCTCCCACAACACATGCACTTTTGCTTTTCAGGCGCGAGTTATAATTTAATTAGAAACTTCTGGTGCGTTGCTGGCTGCTAAAATATTAAAATCTTCCGCCGATCACGTTGGATTAGCTGTAGTACCAAAATTCCCAGAGATGTCAGCTGTTGTCTTTGGATGCGCGGGTCTGGTTGGGTTTGTTGACGCTTCCGTTAGAGACAAAAGGAGACGTCTCGGAGATGGTTCATGGCGGACATGATGGTAAAAGATGAGGAGGAGGAGGAGGAGGAGGAGACAGAGGAGGGGGTATAGGCTCATTAGCGGACTTGAGATTGGAGAGGTGCAGAAAAAGAGGTCCCCGAGGTGAGGTAAAACAAGGAAGAGGCGGGGCTTCACTCAGTCGTACTTCCTGTCGCACGTCACTTATTTTGAAACCTGTTGATTGTTGGCGCTGATGTCCAAGTGGGTTGAGGGTTCCAATGTAAAAAAAGCTATAGGTTGAGTGATACTTGGATAGAAGAAATTTTATGGATATATATGTAAAATATATATGTAAATTATATGTATTTATCTATATATAAGTGTGTTTTTGTCTTTCTTAGAAGTTTATCAAATTGGTAGAATTCTGATTTTGTGAGAATCAGTCAATCAGTATCACTTTATTTGTCTCTGAGGGACAATTTAAGCACATAGAGCAGTAAAATATAATAATAATAATAATAATAATAATAATTAAAGCCGCAAGCGGCGTTGGTCGGGACCTCGCACCTGCGTTTGTTCGTCTTACTGAGACGCACAGCCATACCAAATTTCGTGTGCCTGGCACAATTATCTCACTTCCTGTTGGGCGTGGCCATGACATTGTAGATACCCTGTCAGAACAGACCCTGTCAGACCCTGTCAGACTCTGTTAGACCCTGTCAGACCCTGTCAGACCCTGTCAGACCCTGTCAGACTCTGTTAGACCCTGTCAGACCCTGCATGTGGCCTCCATGCTGAGGCCTACATGAACCTTCGATGCTTGTCCCCACATTGCTGCTTGCAGCTATATCAGATCAAAGGTACAAAGATCAAAGACCTTTGATCAGGGCGTTGCCTAGCAACAAATACCTCCCATTCATAACTCATCACTCCCATTCAATAAATACCTAACTTTATCGATCCGCCGTGTCGTCATATTACCGCCTATTTGAAAATCCTTCGCAATTTAACATCTACAACGTCTTAAGATTATGTTCACCAAAATTTAAGCCTATCTGAGGTACGGTGTAGGAGAAGTGTTTCAAATTCCATACCTAACTTTATCGATCCGCCGTATCGTCATATTACCGCCTATTTGAAAATCCTTCGCAATTTAACATCTCCAACGTCTTAAGATTATGCTTACCAAAATTTATGCCCATCTGAGGTACGGTCTAGGAGACCCCCCACTGGGGGTCCCCCAGTGGGGGGTCTCCCAGGGACCCCCAGGTCCCCCAGGGACGAGACTTTGTGTGGTCGTACTGGCAGCACTTTGTGATGCCCGTGCAAAGTTTCGTTCGTTTTGAAGCATGGGAACATGCTCAAAATTGCCCCAGCGTGTATGAACAAGAATAATAATAATAATACGGAAACAAAGCAACAACAATAGGGACCTTCGTCCCCCTTCGGGCTCGGTCCCTAATAATAATAATAATATTAACTCATTCACTGCCGGCCTGTTTTCACAATGTCAACCCTTTGACTGCCAGAGCTTTTAGGTCATTTTCACTGATTTTTCAAGACTCACAGAATACTGAGTTCTTTGACTATATAGACATGGCACACATCAAAATAAAGTGTAGACTCTCTTCTTTCACCTGGAAAAAAAATATGCTTCTAACCTTTTCGGTTCTCAAGTAATTGATAGTAGAACATAGGGAAGTTTCAGCAAAAACACTGGTTTTTGACAAAAACTGGAGAAATGGAGCATTTTGTGAAAAGAAGGATTTCGAGCAGATCAGTGACTTTGACATCAATACTTATTGATTTAGTGACATCTCAAACTACTAAAACAACAGAGAAAGATATTTTTGATGACAAAGTACACTTTTATTTACAAATATAAGAAATATAACTATATACAAATTGACAACAATCAACAAAACAAAATTTGAGAACAAAATTTGAGATCAGAACAACATACATAAGTATACAACATACATAAAACAATACAATATACAACAATAAAAAAAATAAAAAATAAAAAAAATAAAAAAGGAGAAATTCAATTTGTCAACTGGACAGGTACTGGGTCCAGTTGACAAATTGAATTTCTCCTTTTGCCATGGATTCTACCTGGACGACTGAGGGATTCTTCACACAATAAAAAAAAAAAAAAAAAAAAACTTTTCAAAAACAATGCCAAGAAACAGGTTTCAGCTGATAGTGACAGGTCATTAGAAGATGCCGGGGACAATCTCTATAAAATCCGCCCAGTGTTGGACTATATTATAAAAATTTAAAAACACGTACCAACCTGGGCAAAACATTTGCATAGATGGTATGAAGCAGAGATTGTTTTTGATCTCCTAGATCAAAAACAATCTCTGCTTGTCCCCGGCAAGTAGAGATTGTCCCCGGCATCTTGACACTGTCACTGTCATGGCTACACCATGTATATGGACAATTTTTATAATTCTGTGTCAGTGTGAGAGTCTGTGGGACACACAGGGGGGAAACAGGGGGGGGAACCAGGGGGGAACCAAATGGGATCAGGGACAAAAAAAGAGTGACCTGGGGGCAGGGGGAAAGGTTATGAGGCACAACAAGAAGGTCTGGCATGACATGGTGACCACCTGCCACCATGATAATATGCAGACAGTAGATGTGTGGCATGTGTGGTTGTTCTTGCCACTCCAGATGCACCACCTGTAAATGATAGAAATATACATTACCTAATTGTATTTTTATTTTGTATTGCTGCAGTGTGATGTGGAGAATAGACACTTTTTTATACATATATACACACACACACACACAATTTATTTATATATATAATATATATTTTTTTACCTTTCTTCGCTTTGCGAGCAGGAGGGGGGGTTGGTCCTCTGCTGGTTGAAGGCTCTGTAAATAGAAAATTCCTTCACAATTACCACAACAGCAGCATCATGTTAGTTAGTTAGTTAGTTATTTAGTTAGTTCTTCTTACCCATCCCATGCCTCTCTGGAGGCGAAGATCTCCTGCTTCCACTTGATCCTGACGGCTCATCAGATGAATCAGGGTCTGGCTCACGAAATGAGTGCCTCCGGAGCAGACCTGTGATGCGGGATACCGCGGAGACAGGCTGCAGAGACACGCCGGATCAGTTAGGTCTGCCTGAGGCGAGCGATCCGGGTGCGGGTAGGTCGGAGCAGCGGTCTCATCTGCCCGGGGCGAGCGGTGCGGGCGCACATGTTTCGGAGCAGGGTGGTGTGGGCGCGCATGTTTCGGAGCAGGGCGATGGAGGCGCGATGGAGGCACGCATGTGTCTGAGCAGGGCGATGGAGGCGCACATGTTTCGGAGCAGGGCGATGGAGGCGCGATGGAGGCGCGCATGTGTCTGAGCAGGGCGATGGAGGCGCGATGGAGGCGCGCATGTGTCTGAGCAGGGCGATGGAGGCGCACATGTTTCGGAGCAGGGCGATGGAGGCGCGATGGAGGCGCGCATGTGTCTGAGCAGGGCGATGGAGGCGCGATGGAGGCGCACATGTGTCTGAGCAGGGCGATGGAGGTGCGCAAGTGTCTCTGCCCAAGGCAGACCGAGGCGCGGGTATATCAGGGAGGAGGGAGGAGGACGACGACAGTGAACCGTTTTCCCTCGTTTGCTCTCCTCGCCATCTTGACTCTCTCTCACTACACTACACTACACATGTGCTGATCTTTTCCTGTCTTCCGCGTCTCCGATGGGCACACGATCGCTACCTACAGGTTGGGATGTACGAATTACACCTTAAAAGTTGCTCCAGGTCGTATCCTAGCAACCCCCGCTGAAAAACGCAATTGACGTATTTATCCGTCTCCGGCAGTCCACGTTTGGATTTGAGGGGACGTATTTATCCGTCTCCGGCAGTCAATGAGTTAATAATAATGAAAAAAAAACGTAAACAAAAGTCAGGTCCAGTATCAGGACAGTTTGAGGTGTCTAAGGGTGTATTCTCACCTGCCCCTTGTTTCGTTTCATTTAGTTCGTTTGCTCCTTTGATTCGGACCTTTTGTTCTGGTGTGAATAAAAACCAAAAATCTCGATCTGGAGCAAACAAGCGAACCGAGACCACCTAAAAAGTTCGGTCTCGGCACGGTTCCATTCGAATCCTGGTGCGGTTCGTTTGAGGTGAGAATGCAGACCGGACTCGATCCGACACAAGTTGGCTTTTTGTACTTTTTGTACTTTTTGTCGAGCATTATGGGAAACCGAGGCTGACGAAACTAAACTAAACGAAACGAAACTAAATGAAACGAAATGAAACGAGGCTTACTTACGTTTTGCGTGAAGAGCATGAGCGCTGTCCTCCGTAGCCGTCTTGTCCTGTGTCTTCATCGTTTGGAAATTGATTGTAAAATAGTGTAAACCTCACGATGCTGCTCAAACATTTGTGCGAAATGTAAAAACTGAGCAAACCATATCGCTAAGGCGAGATTGAAAACAGCACGCAATGTCATCACTCTCCTCCTTCACGCGTTTGGATACGGCGTTTTGACACGGCTCATTTCTGTCCAATGGCTGAGCGACCTCAGCACACGTGGTTTTGTTTACAGATGTTGGTCGACTTACAAAAAAAGTACAGTGTGAAAGCGAACCGCACCAAAATTTAAAAAAAAAATTTTTTTTTAATTTGGTCCGGTCCAAAGCAAGTGAACTATCGGACTTTCCTGGTGTGAATATGCCCTTACAGCCCTCAGGACAAAACAGTCCCTCCGCTATGTCCTGCAGCATGACACCAGCCACCAGGGGGCGCCTGGTGAGCTCTGGACTGAACTGTTTTAGGTATTTTTAAACTTAAAAAAAAACAAAAAAGTTGTCAGTATTATTGGGTTTTGTGGGAGAAACAAAGTATAGGGATATTGTAAACTTGATTATTCTTTTAGGGAAAATGCAGAATCCATAAATATTGTTGTTTTTTTGTCCGTTTGTAGCTCTGGGGACACAACAGAAAAGCGTCTACCAAGCCTCTCTCCCCACTGTGTTGTTTTTGAGACCGGACATTCCCTCGAAGTGTTTCCTCTGGAAGGTCTTCTCCCATATTTAGTGTAGAAATCCAGTTGCGTTGTTGTAAAAACTCTGTAGCATTTCATAGCGAGCTGGCTAGCATGCAGGGGTCTCCTTGGACAGACACTCAAAATTCAGATTAAGTTCAATATCCACTCAAAGATGATATAAAAGTAGTGAGTTTGAATGAGTTGAACCAAACAAAAACATACCCATCAAACGTCAGTAAAGTTTCTCAAACATCTGTGAGTTTTGTTTTGTTTTTAACCAGGACCAAGGTATTTTAATAAGCGCAGACACATGATATACTTTCTAAATCACCACATTTTTGAGTGATACCAACTCTATTAACAACAAGGTCTCGAGGGATTATCTGTCGCATTTCAATTAAATAAAACACCTTCAAACGCAGCACCTTCAACCTGCGGCTACAGCCCTAATTACGTGCCATTGTGTTCTTTTGAAGCCTTTTGATGAATCCACCAGTGTGACTGTTGCTCTGCCTGTCCCCGCTGAACCGCTCACAAACCAAACACACAATAAAAGAGCATGGATAATAATAACAATCAGAGCACGGCTAACTTCACGCTACAAACTGTGTGTTCTCTGAGGTTGCTGTTGTATGTCATCACTCGTCTCCGTCTCCACAGTGTCATCGGAGACTGCCACCGACTCCATTCGCTTGTACTGCGCGTCTCAGTGTCGCTCACAACACAACGCAGGTTATATTAGTGCACGAAAAACATCATATCTGCGCTAGGGATGCACCGATACTGATACTGGTATCAAATGTCAGCACTGATACTGAAAAACTTGCTACCTGTAAATATTCAAAGACTGTTTGAGACGAGAACAAGAACTACAATTTAAAAGGAACCGACATGTTTAAAAAACCCAGATTCAGAACTGAGGTTATGGATCGAAGCATCGTTCATTTATGGAAAAGTCTGGACAAAGAAATCAAAGAATCAAGAACAATAGACATTTAAAAAATACATAAAATCCAGTGTAATGTGTAGGTATGAAAAAGAAAACTACGGTAAGTTGTTGCGCATAAAAATGAAGCTTTCTGTTTACAATTGATTAATAATTGTGATTGAAATGGAATGTATTGATGAAATGTTTCTGTGTTAATGTCTGGAAAAGGGAAGAGGGGGAGATGACATAAGATTACTCTTCTTTCTGCTCCTTTTCATTCAATTTTTGTATTGTTATCACACTGTTGATGTCTTTTTATACTTTATGAATGAAATAAATAAACAAACAAACAAAAAACTTGCTATATCGGGTATTGGTTCCATGGTATTCTGATTGGGCCTTTAATTGGATATAAGAAGACTTAACAGGCAGGTCTCATAATGTTTGAACTTGTATTCTTTTTTTTTTTTTCTTTTATAACACAAGTACATGGGCGTAAGTATCAGGAAAAACTGAAAAACTGGATCAGTGCATCGATAATCTGCATGAAGAAATGGTGTGAAATCAGAATGTTTTGTTTTGAGTTGTCCTGACTGACTAGATTTGTTTAGTAGCTAGGTTCTTATGAATTTCTGAATTAGATTATTATTATTATTATTATTATTATTATTATTATTATTATTATTATTATTATTATTATTATTATTATTATTATTATTATTATATTGTTTAGTTTAGTCTTTATTTGAAGGGACAATGTACAGAGACATTATGTACAAAGACAGATGTTCTGCACCAGAGTATAGCTACAAAGCTAATTTCCATCTGCAGTCCCTGGTTACATGGATAAAAAAACAACGGTCTATATCAATAAAAGCAATCAAAGATTTTCTCTCTTAAAACACACACATACACACACACAGCATCACACATTTAACTTTGACACACATCTCATTACGCAGTAACACAGCAAAACATAATATACACCCACTAACATTAACCCAAAACACACAATCACACACATTCATGTACTATTTACACACCATATCATTCACAATAACAATAACACATAAAAACATCATTCTTATATTTGATCTCAATGCTGTATTAACGGATTAACGGATTCACTACTGTATAACCTGCTGGTTAACGTGGTGTGTGCTGGCAGTTTTGATTATTCCACAGCCACTTTTTCAGTTCTGTGGAAAAGGTGGAATAGTCCGTTAGATTTATGAGATAAGTTGGTGTATCATTCCAGTCTTTAATGGCTCTGTAGGAAAAGGAAGACTGTGCAAATGTTGTTTTGAGTTTTGGTATATTGCAGTGGCTGTTGGTGGAAGCTCGTGTGGTTCGTGTTGTTACTGTGGATGTGTACTTGATGAAGTTCTTAAGAGGAGCTGGTGCAGTTATTTAGTATTTTGTGGGTCATTCTAATTGAGGCATATTTCTGAATATTGTTGAAGTTTAAGAGTCTGTATTTTTGGAGGATTGTGCAATGATGGTGTTGTCGCGGCTTCTTGTCTAAAATTTGGAGTGATTGTTTGTGGAGTGATTCTAAAGGTCTCAGTGTGGTTTTACTGGCCTGGGACCAGCAGGTTATACAGTAGTGAAACCGGGACATAATCATGCTGTTAAAATAGATTTGGGCTGCCTCTAGTGTCAGTGAGTTTCTTATACATTTGAATGTTTTGATATTGTATTTTAAGCTATGGCACATTTGTTTTATATGTTTTTTGAAGGTGAGATGTGGGTCCAAGATGACGCCCAGGTAGCGATACTCTTTTACATTTTGTATTTTGGGAACGATGATTTCTTATTGTTATTTACAAAGTACATTGTGGCGGTTTTCTTGATATTTAATGTAAGGCATGAGTCAGTAAGCCATTTGGAGACTTTTTCCATTGTTACTGTCAACTTCTTGGACACTTGTTCTGCGTTTTTTGTCTTTGTCATGATTGTATACTTGTGTGCCCTACGTTTTGTTTTTGTTTTTTGCATGCTGGTAAAATAAAAAAATATATATATAGTTGGCTATTACATGGCAAAAACACATCAATATTACTGCCTACATGAGTAAATATGATTTAACATTCAGAGTATATTATTTTTAACTAGTAGTTTTTGCTAGTAGCTCTAACTACTCTAAACGGCTTTTGGTACACTGCAAGAATCTGAACTAAAATATCTTGTCTGAGTCGCCCCATTTAGTAATCGATTTCTACAAACTAAACTCACAAAACGCCTCAAATGATTAACTGAAATGCTCCCGCTGTGTTTTATTTTCTATTATAAATAAAAGGTTGCGCTTTGCTAACACGTCCTTCTCAAACACCGACACTTCTGAGGTCTGTAGATCTTTCCTACAGGCTGCTAAATGACTGTCACTGTACCATTAGCTGCACTCAGGACCGGGCAGATGAACTACAGTAAAAAGCATAAATACTGGTCTGTGGGATTATAATTAGCTCTGCCTGTAGCCAGTCTCAGTACATCTCTGCCAGAGGTGATAAGTGACCAGGGCCAATGGAACAACCTGTCACAGATAACTCACTGGACCAGGGGCTGCCCAAGCACTCTACGGCTTAGTTATGAGCTCAGTGAGGCTTATGAATCTATATGATATATGCAAAATAAAGTGTACTGTGTAACTTTTCTGGTGGAGGCTGTGTCACATGCTTGTTTTGGCTGGAATGTCCCGGTATGGCATTAAACGTGTCCATAATATACTCAATAACATGGGTTTTTAACGACCTAAAAACATGCATTCTTACAGTGAGGGGTGGGATTGCCTCTCCATAGATTTGACATGTAACTTGGCCCTGTGGTGTCACCTGCGGTCTCTATGGCGATAAATAAGAGTAATGCCAGTGTGGAATATTCCAGGCAACATCTCCATAATTCTTTTTTTGTTTGTTTGTTTGTTTGTTTTTATACTAGTTTTATTTAGTGCTGTCAGGCGATAAAAGAAGAAGGCGATAAAATAAGATAAAAGAATTAATCTAATTAATTACAGGATTTGTAATTAATTAATCTAATTAATCGCATTTTAATCTCAAGAGAGGAAGAGAGATTGAGAGAGAGAGTGAACGAACCCACTTTGCGATTGAGTTGGTCAGTTTTCCTGTGGTCTCTTTGCTCATTCATTTCACAAATTCTGCGAGCGTGGTTTAGTGGTTTGTTGGTTTGTTGGTTTGTTGGTTTGTTGGTTTGTTGGTTTGGTGGTTTGGTGGTTTGTTGGTTTGGTGGTTTGGTGGTTTGGTGGTTTGGTGGTTTGTTGGTTTGGTGGTTTGGAGGTTTGGTGTATTGTTGTTTGGTGGTTTGTTGGTTTAGTGATTTGTTGGTTTGGTGGTTTGTTGGTTTGTTGGTTTGTTGGTTTAGTGGTTTGGTGGTTTGGTGGTTTGGTGGTTTGGTGGTTTGTTGGTTTTTTGGTTTGTTGGTTTGGTACAAATCACGGCATTCTTTTTATAAATAAACTTGCCGTTCAAAAGCCCGAGCAGCGATTTGCTCGCCACACAATAAATTTAAAATGTGCACGCATTGAATCGCCACTCATAATAAATTATGTTATTTTTTATAACGCGTTAATTTGCAGGGTAATTACTTAATCTAATTAACGTGTTAAACTTACAGCTCTAGTTTTATTCTTACCTTGATTATCGGCGGCATGGGAATTTCTCTTACTACACGTACTACTACTACTACTACTACTACTACTACTACTACTACTACTACTAGTAGCTTTTGTCTTATAATTTTCTGGGCCAAATTATGGTTTATGTAAAAGTTACGGACATACGTATTACACAAAATAGAGAGCTTTGCGAGGTTTTAGTCATAATGTTGTTACCTCATCAAACACACCTGGAGTTTTGTTTTTGATTCATTCACACATGTTTGAGTAACATTTTGTTATTAGACAACAGTGTAAATATGAAAGGGCCCGTATTACCCTATTTTCTGATCTATGTTATAATGTTGTTTCTTCATCACAAATATCTAGTTTTGTTTCATTCCCACATGTTTAACACACAAACTCTGCATATTTAGGCTGGGTTCTTCTGTAAAACAAAAAATACTCCACCTTGAACTGCTTCATGGCATCACAAGGTGGAGCAGAGCAATTTTGAGAGCTCTGGAGATGTAAACAGACTAATAATAGAGTTCACTCAAACATGTGCGAATGAAACAAAACACCAACCGCAGGCGTGTTTTTGATGTGGTAACAGCATTCCAACACCATTTAAAGCTCATAAGGGTCAATTTTGCATCGTATAGGACCTTTAAATAATTCTTCACTATAAAAACGTTTACTCCAATCTTCATCATAATAACAGACAAGATCAAATGGAGCGAAAACGCACCGCACTGTCCACCCTGAAGAAGCCTTGGCCTCTCCGAAGGAGCCAAGTGCCTCCCTCTCACTGCCCGTTGGGTTTAAGTGACTGGTGCATATTTGATGGGACAGCGGTCGTGGGGAGCGTCTTGTCACTCTGTTACAGTAAATTCAAATGGTAGGGCCCATAATGTTGAAATATTCATTAAATATTGAAACACGTTAATTAAGGGAAGAGCTATATTCTTTAAATGGGACAGGCTTTTAACACTCTGGTAACGGCAGCGGGTGAGCGTGATTCAAAGTGACGTGTGGTTCTCCAGACTCCGTTGTGGGGGTCATGTATGTTGGCACAGTGTTCCGGTGATGTGGTAAGTGGTGTTTCGTTAAAGGGTCCGTATTACGCTATTTTCTGATCTGTTATTATGTTGTTTCCTCATTACGAACACACTTAACACACCTGGAGTTGTGTTTTGTTTCATTTACACATGTTTAACACACAGACCCTGCACATTTACGCTGAGTTCTTCTCTCAAACTGAAAACACTCTGTTCCACCTTGTAAACTACATACACCTTCACTAGAATCATATGGATAATTCAGCCCTGGAATTTCCGATCCGTACTAAACAAAAGGTAAAAAGGAGCTGTTAACTTGAAAACTACCATGACATGACATCACAAGGTGGAATGTTGTGGTGTCATTTTGAACTTAGACTAATAAATCAGAATTACTCAAACACGTGTGACAGAAACCGGTCCACCCAAAGGATAAAAACACCGAGCCACAAACAAAGCAATGTGGTCTACTCCATTCAGTGTAGTGAAGACTGCAGTGAGCGCTACACTGGAGAAACAAAACAGTGAAAACAGAGAAAAGAACTGGTTTGAGAGGGGAGTTAAAGAGGCTGTTTTTGTCAAGAAAGAGAATCCTTCCTTGAACAGAAATGGAGGTCTCAGACATAATTTGTCTCCATCTATAACTCTATCCTCAAACATAAACCAAAACAAACAAAGAAAACAATAATGCAGCAGGTCAGGTCCAGAGATGTGAAAACACCATTATGGTCCTGAATGGTTCTGCTAACAAGACCCACACTCCACTCCCACTGCAGATCTTAATCCTTAATCACTGTAAGGCGCTTTGTGTTACATTTTTGTATGAAAAGCGCTTTATAAATAATGTTTGATTGATTATTAGTGGTGGTAATGTAGAAATTATACTATTTGTTAGCAGTATTAGCACATAGCAGTATATAGCAGTCATAGCTGTAGTGGTGGTGGTGGTGGTAGTACCAGCGGTAGTAGTAATAGCAGTAGTAGTAGTAGTAGTAGTAGTAGTAGTAGTAGTAGTAGCATGTATCTTAGTATTTTAGTGTGTGCGTGTTACTGTTTGGGTTGCTTGGTTTTGTGGGGCTGGTTGGGTGGGTTGTGTTACATTTTTTTGTATGAAAAGCGCTTTATAAATAATGATTGATTGATTGATTGATTGAGTGAGATCTAATAGGCCAAACCTAACTAACAGAAACTGAAAACAAGTAGGTGTGGTAGTTTCTAAGTAATTTCACTGTAGTTATCTCCTTCCTTCAGGCAGATATAGGCAGTGTCCACCAGCGTCTGACTAGAACTGAAGAAGCAGCTTGGATGAGCTGCAAAACATATTCGACCAAATAAACTTTTGTCCAGTTGACAAATTGAATTTCTCCTTTTGCCGTGGATTCTACCTGGACGACTGAGAGATTCTAGACATAATGTAATAATGCCTCAAAAAGCTCATAAGGATCAATTTGGCGTAATACAGGACCTTTAACAGTGACCCATTAGGACAGGTGATTATGTGTGCATTGTGTCACCATGGTAACTGCTGAACATTCTGCCACATACATGTAGAACACTCACTGCAAAGTATCAATATGTCATAAGTCATGCATCACAAATGAGCCCACTCTTACGTGAAGTGGTTCAGGGGCGAAGCTACAGCGTCTTTACAGGGGCACGGTGAGGTTGAATGTCTCTCCCTCTCTTTATCCCAGTACCGCTGTTTGTGCCGCCCCGTTAATAAAGCCCACAGGCTGAGTTAGGATCCTTATAAATCGTGTATAAAATTATTCCGTTCTCAAAATAACTATGTATCGGTCCAATTCAACGAGAAGCAAACAAGCTGACTTAACACTGAAAACCTGATTAAAAAGCAGCGAGTGTAGCATTAAGATAATCCCGGTGTATTTACAGTGAGGATCTTTTCTTTTCTTCTTCTGGGGCCTAAACGAGCGCTCCCCCACTCCCCCGCTCGGAGCAGGACAGAGCCGATCCTCCATCTTCAGCCTTATTAACCTTTTTGTTGGAATATCTGGAGCATAAAGAGCTCATTAAATATTTACATATGCACTAACCATGATGAAAAATTAAGAAAGCCAAAGTTTTATTAACCTGTAGTAATATAATGTCTACGATCGGCCAAAAAAAAAAAAACTCTAATTTTTGCACATTAAAGCCTTGTGTGGTGCATTCTAATGTATGGTAAAAAGACCCTGCTGAATTGATTATCTGTAATATATTAGTAGGTTTCCATAAACGAGCGTTATCATGGAATTAGCGAGTGGAGGAGTGGAGGTGTTTGGCCTGAAGGAAAACACAACGAAAAAACACATTCGCCACGGACCTACACACGGATAAAGGCGCACCGTGTAACTTTTCTGGCGGAGGGTCCGTCGAATGCTTTTCTCCATGGAGATTATTAGTTATTGGTTTGTCTGGAATGTTTCGCAGTATGAGATTAAGGCTGCGTCCCATTTCTCTGTCTTACCCCTTCGTCTTACCCCTACCCCTTGGTTTTGCGCGTTCATGTGAGGGCAAGGGGTGTCCCGATTCTAATTTTGATCAAGGGCTCAGGCCACGACCTCAGGCTACATACCCCTTGAAACGAAGTAAGCTCTCGACCAGACTTGAAACGAAGGGGTACGCCTACAAACTCAGGCAGGTTTTGGGATCAGGATGGCAGCGTCACATCGACCAGCCAAGGAGTCTCATAAATGTATTTTCAGCAGTTGTAATTATCGATTAACAGTTTACCAGGTTTATGATTATGACGCTTATGTTCTACGTTACTTTTAGTGAACTGTTGTTGCGGTGTCTGTTTAGCCGACGTTATCGTTTTCATCGAACTTTCATGATAAACAAGTTAGTTTTTTTGTCGAGCTGAGGTACCCGATAATCTTTGACATTTGTTTACGTTTGTTTGCGTCAGTCGTTGTCGCCTCTGTAGACGTAGCAGCTCAGGTAGAGGCGAGGGACGATGACGCAAACGGTAGTCAAGTGGTGTCCCATTTCTTAGGGGAACATTCGTACCCCGAGCCCTCTCAGGTCGATATCGAGGGGCAAGACAAAGACGTAGTAGATAAAGGGTTAGGGGAAGGGGTAAGACAGAGTAATGGGACGCAGCCTAAACCATCATGGAAACCAAGGCAGGGCAAGTTCCAGGTCAGATCTTTGGAGAGGCGACCCCGCCCACAGTCAGAATGTTTGTTTTTCTAGGTATTTTTGAGCTATAAAACCACCTGTGATTGAATAATTGTAAAGTAGTGATGTTTTTTTTTCTCCATATATTAGATAGAGAGAAAAAAACACACACACACACATACAAACACTGCCAGTGCACAATATGTATTACAATAAGAAATCAGTCGTTTGACTTTTGAGGTTGAGTCCTCCATTTCATATAATCTATAAAAGGTCCACGAATTTTTGTGAATTTATCTCGCTGATCTGACAGATTATACCGAATCTCTTCAAGATACAGACAAGACATCCTATCGTTTAACCATTTATGAAAACAGGGAGGTCTCGTGGCCTTCCATTCCCTCAGAATAGTCCTCGTAAAGAGATGTGTCACACTGCGGAACATTCCAGGCAGAACAATAAAAACATATCCTTAAAAACAAGCAGGTGACGGAGCCCCAACCAGAAAAGTTACACGATGAACCTTAAAGAAACTGTGATACTGAGAGCCTCGCTGACCCTGGCCTCCATAGGTGTAGTTGATCCGACGCTCAGCCATTCAAATGGGACTAAGTGGTTCTCAATTATTCAAACGTATATTCATAAAGGACAGTATAATGCTCTCACTGTAAGAGAGCGCAGAGGGACGGAGCTACGAGCACTGCGAACGCCAAAGATACAACTTGATTTTGAAAACTATAGCCTATCATTGCGAACTGACATTGTAAAATAACAGTTATTTACAGTTGTAGAAGTTTTACAAGTAGTCCATAGAATATCGACGTCGCATTGAAACAGAGGGAGGACACAAAATGCAGGACTGCACTTTTAAAATTCTTTAATAAAACAAAGAATGACCAAAAATTCAAAATAGACACTGACAGGACCTGGAGCTGACACTGGTAATGGACCGAAAAATGTCAGAGGAAACCAGCGTATACAGCACTGGAAAAAAAATAAGAGAGCACTGCATTTTTTTCTCAAATCAGCATCTCTACATGTATTACAGCCATTCCATTCCAGCATCTGTTGAATTCCAACACAAACACAAAGCTGAGCTACTTCAGTTCTTGCACCAGGAGTGGAATAAAGTCACCCAAGAACAATGTGAAAGACTTGTGGAGAGCATGCCAAGACGCATGAAAGCTGTGATTAAAAATAAGGGTTATTGCACCAAATATTGATTTGTGAACTCTTCTTAAGTGTAAACATTAATATTATGTTGTTTTAAAATGAATTTGATCTTGTTTCTTTGCATTGTTTGAGCTCTGAAAACATGGATCTTTTTTGTTAGAAGAAGAAGAAGAAGAAGAAGAAGAAGAAGAAGCAACTTTATTGATCTCACACTGGAGAAATTCTTCTCTGCATTTACCCCATCCTGTTATTAGGAGCAGTGGGAGGAGCATGTTTTGGGTTGGTGGGGGAAACCTGAGTGCCCGGAGGAAACCCACCCAGACACGGGGAGAACATGCAAACTCCACACAGAAAGATCCCAGGTGACCCGGGGATCGAACCCAGACCATGCATGCAAACTCCACACAGAACACACACAGAAAGAAGGCCTGGGCGACCCGGGGATCGAACCCAGAACCTTCTTGCTGTGAAGCATGAGTGCTAGCCACTCAGCCACCGTGCCGCCACGGTATTTTGAACATTTGTCATTTTCTGCAAATGAATGCTCTAAACCAGGGGTGCTCAACCTTTTTTTTAACCCCGAGATCTACTTTTGAGGTTGATGGTTTGCCGAGATCTACCAAGAGGGGAGGTCTGGGGGGTGATAGATGTGATTTCCTGCATTCTCGTCCATTTTAGAATGACCTGTTAGACGTGGCAAATATGGGCTTTTGGAGTGAGATTATTTTTAAAGTCACACACGGGCGAAAAAATCGGATTTGGGTCACTTCAGGCTGCAGTGTGAACGTAGCCCAAGATATGTGGTCCTAAAACCGATACATATCTGATCTTTTGGCATGCGACTTCAGTCTGAACGGCCAGGTCGCGTTCATCCGACCTGGGCGTGTTTCCTCCAGCGAGAGTGGTACAAGTAGGCGCTCACAAATGTACACAAACGTTCTTCTCGTCATGCGAAAATAGTATATGAACTCCGTGTCAGTGAAGCGGCGAAGCACGTTGCAATCCCACCACTCTCAGCACCAATACGTTAATTTCTACGGACATTGCTGCCACTGCCCCACAAAACACCGTGGCCAAAAATCTCGGCCTTCTCCGTCTCCTCCTTAAAACAAATAAGCTGTACATGTTCTGGCTCCGGTGCGACAGCAACTTTAGGCGACTTCCGTAAACACTGAGCACGCTCGCTGCACATGACGTCGTGTCCTCCAAGGCGCATGCGGGACACTTTTGGGGCGTTTAAAATTCACACTGGAGATCACATACAAGTCGCATTTAACTGGAAATGTGAACGACCTCGCAAAAAAATCGGAATTGAGCATTAAGCCCTGCAGTCTGAACGTATCCATAAGCGATCGACTGGTGGTTGGGCACCCCTGCTTGAAACGATAATATTTTATTTGGAATTTGGGGGAAATGTTGTCAGTAGTTTATAGACTCAAACAAAAATGTCCCTTTTGCCCAAACACAAACCTATAAGTAGTAAAATCAGAAAAAACGGATCATTTTGCAGTGGGCTCTTATTTTTTTCCAGAGCTGTCTAACTTCATTATAAGTATAACATTACAGGAATTACCTAGAAAGTATTTCCAATTCCTGTTCCCACTGTGGCCGTTATGGTGCGGCTGAAACACTGCAGCCAAAACCCTGAAAATACTCATTACTGGAAAACTTTCAGCACAAACTTTTTTCCTCTTTCTTTTTTAAAATAAAACAACCAAAACGTCAATTGCATCCAAATTGCATCTTCCACTCATTCAAAGCCGTCAGATGTGCGCAGAAGAACGAGCCACGACACGGATTATCGCCTATGATGAAAAGCACTGCTCAACATTCCGGAGCGAAACATGGAAATACAACATGAAGTGAGTGAGTGGGCGAGCTCGGGCGGGCTGGGGGGAGCGGTGACTGCGGCGGGCGGGCGCCGGTGGTGTCCGTTAAACTTTGATGCGCGTGATGAGTACAGTGGTGGTGATGGAGCGAATGGAGGGAGAGGAGAGAGGGGAGGCCGGGCTGGAGAAAGTGGAGCTATAGATAGTTGGGTAGTTAGACGGTGAGAGGAACGAGAGCCTTATCCATGATTTAACGCCTGTGGGCCAGAGCTGGAGCAGGCTGCCGTGATTGCCGCCTGGTGCCGAGGCCTTTCAGCTCATTTCATCATGGAGCCCGTAATGAGGAGAGGGCCGGTCCCAGAGCAGGAGGAACGAGGAGGAACGAGGAGGAACGAGGAGGAGGGGGGTCCAGACACACACACACCCCCGACACAGGAACAAGACGGGACCACAACAATACGCACAACTATACGCGCAACAATAAGGGCAGGTCTGAGAGGGGCGCACGCCAGGGAGGGAGGAGGTGTGCTGTGTGGATAGTAACTTTTCAAGGACTGATGTGGAGGGATTTTTGAAAATTCATGACGATATTGTTGTTTTCGGAGTAACTTTTCGGGGTATGTGTTATTTACGGCGTGGACGGTAAACATGTGGTTGCGTTATATTCACATACACAAAGACATTTTTCGTTTTTTAAGATAAGACTTTTTTTATCTCACACAGGAGAAAATTACTTGCCACATTAGCTCTAACATGTCATTCAACTTTATAATTACACTAAATTATTCAACTATATTCTAGAGTCTATTTTGAAGTCTATTCTTAAATTATTTTAAGCCATTATTTATTATCTTGTTTTTATTGTATGCTACATTTTCCTGCTGTTCTTGATCTGTGTGTTGCAACACTGGAATTTCCCCACTGTGGGACTAATAAAGGCATATCTTATCTTATCTTATCTAGCTCCAGGCAGTTTAGTGCAAAGAAAGTTAGAACAAAAAAAGTGCATGCAGACAAGATAAGTCATAATAATAAAATAAGTAAATAGGAGAGTATAGGAAAAAACGGCAATAGTGTCCACGTTTGGACTATATAACGCTTAAAAATATGATAAAATATGATATAATTATATATATATATATATATATATATATATATATATATATATATATATATATATATATATATATATATATAATAAAATATTATGCTTAACTTTCAAAAAGTCAAAGTCAACTTTATTGTCAATTCTCCCATATGTGTTCAACATACAGTGAATCGAAATTCCGTTTCTCTCTGGCCAGGCAGTGGAAAAAGACAGTGTACAAAATACAATATAGGACAATACAAAAACTATTTAAGACCAAATCTAAAGCAGTGCAAAGAATAAATAAATACCTATTTACAGACCACTTTTTCTGAGTTCAGTTTCCAGTGTGGGACCCAGTACTTTCTGCCTAACGGCTTCAGCTCAGACTCAGTGTGAAGAGTCTGGGTTTGGGTTTGGGTTTGGGTTTGGTCACTGGTCTTCCTGCCTAGTTTCTGAACAGTCTCCTCAAAAATGTGTTGAAGTGAACTAAGGGCCACTATTTTACCTGTTCTTTTAGTCAAATCTGTGATTTAAGGTTGACCGACAGGGTACCGACCCATGTTGACAAATATAAATAACATATAAATAACTCCATACCGGCTTGATAAACATTAATATAACATTTTTAACCACTTCGTGTAGCCTAGGTCGTCTTAAAAATAGACACTGGCTGAGTTTTGAGCAGTCTGAATCAGAGGGGGGGGGGGGGGTCCTGGGGCAGAATCCTGGGGCAGAGTCCTGGGGCAGTGTGAGGGGGTCAGGCCCCTGGAGCCCGCTCCACAGACGCTGCTGCAGGCCCTCGCCGGGGACTTCTTGGTTTTCTTCAAACAGGAAGTGGCAGGTTAACAGGAGCGTGTCCATCAAAACAAGAACACTGCTCCATTTGGGCTCGAGAAGGAGTGTCTTTTGTTTGTCAGAGCCTGGACAAAGCCTTCTCCTGCTCTGGACACTGCACATACACAGGAAAAGATCACAGAATTTATCTGAAATATATTATAACATGTAGGGGAAGAATGTTTATTTGTTGATACCAGCACCAAACAGAAAAAAGTCATTCTTCTGTGATGAACGCTCCTCCTTTTCGATCGGAGGAACAGCGATACACACACGAGTGATAAAAAAAAAAGTGAACATACTGGAAATAACTTCTTGTAATTAATTTACTTTGAAATATATCTTAAGCACAGTTTTTATATGAGCTATTCCCACATTCGGTCATATTGTACCTGACAAACGGATGTCGTGGACCGAAGCAGACCGAAGGCTCGTATAAGACCCACTTCCACACATTTTGATCTATTAAAAATAAACAAAAACTGCAGTTTGTAATATTGATACTATTGCAGATGATATTGTCTGCTCTGTCTAAAGCTCTGGTACTTAAATTAGACTTTAATCTGAGCTTTGTTTTAACACAATCTGACCAGAAAGAGCTACATTCTTGAGTTTTCAGACAATCTTAAATCGTTTTTTGGCAGTTTTTGCTAATGAGTGCATTCTGTCACCATGTAACTTCTGAACATTCCTCCATATATATCCATGTAGAGGATCCCCAACGCAATGTCACTGCAAACATATCAATAATTTCTATTTAAGACATAATTCATTCATGTGTGTATTTGTGGAATGGGTGGGGAGAAAACCGGAAGCTTTCGTGGTATAAGGGCGAGTGACAGCACTGGGTGATGAAAAAAAAAGACCTTGGGTAAAAATGATATTAAGTATAAGCTATAGATATTAATAAAGATGTGATCAATGTGCATAAGCAACCACAAAAAATGTTAAAACTATGTACCGAATAGGGGTGGGTTAATATACAACTCTGGGGGAAAAAAAATAAGAGACCACTGCAATATGATCAGTTTTTCTGATTTTACTGCTTATAGGTATGTGTTTGGGCAAAATGAACATTTTTGTTTGAGTCTATAAACTACTGACAACATTTCCCCCAAATTCCAAATAAAAATATTATCTTTTAGAGCATTTATTTGCAGAAAATGACAAATGGTCAAAATAACAAAAAAGATCCATGTTTTCAGAGCTCAAACAATGCAAAGAAACAAGATCAAATTCATTTTAAAACAACATAATACAAATGTTTACACTTAAGAAGAGTTCACAAATCAATATTTTCAGCCAATCAATCAAATAATCAAACAATATTTATAAAGCGCTTTTCATGCAAAATGTAACACAAAGCACCTTACAGTGATTAAGGATTAGAAGATTGACTTTTATTGATCTCACACAGGAGAAATTGTTTCTACATTTGACCCGGGACCATCCCCATGATTTTATTGTTTAGACTTGGTCAGTCGCCCTTATTTTTAATCACAGCTTTCATGCGTCTTGTCATGCTCTCCACAAGTCTTTCACATTGTTCTTGGG
Source organism: Paratrypauchen microcephalus (assembly GCA_036785185.1). Lineage (NCBI taxonomy): Eukaryota > Metazoa > Chordata > Actinopteri > Gobiiformes > Gobiidae > Paratrypauchen > Paratrypauchen microcephalus. The sequence continues at coordinate 2,008,659 of JAVJIX010000141.1, read as the reverse complement.
TGACTTTATTCCACTCCTGGTGCAAGACCTGAAGTAGCTCAGCTTTGTGTTTGTGTTGGAATTCAACAGACGCTGGAATGGAATGGCTGTAATACATGTAGAGATGCTGATTTCAGAACAAAATGCAGTGCTCTCTTATTTTTTTCCAGAGCTGTATGTTTTTCTTCTTCCCACTCCTTTTCGAGAAATGTGCTTTTCTGTTGTTTACAATGTATATATAAGATGTCAAAGTCAAAAAAGTCAAAGTCAGCTTTATTGTCAATTCTGCCATATGTGTTCAACATACAGTGAATCGACATTTCGTTTCTCTCTGGCCAGGTAGTGCAAAAAGACAGTGTACAAAATACAATATAAAGACAAAACACAACAAAAACTATCTAAGACAGAGATCTAAAGTTAAACTAAAGTCTAAGATCTAAAATCTTAAAGCAGTGCAACATAATAAATAAATACCTATATACAGATGTCCAAAGTGTGCAGTGTGCATCAAAAATGTGCAGTGGAAGATGCAGCAGTGAAATGGTCATGTGCAATAGAATGTGCATTGAAGTTAAGATAAAAATAAATGTGCAACAGTAGTAATTCTAGTGCAATAACAGGAGTAAACAACAGTAGTAAAAATTCCAGTAGTAAATGTAAATGTGCAACAATCGTCCTTAGCAGCAGTTTTTTGAGTGTCTAGAGTGATATGTCTTTTTATGGAATACAGGTTATGCCAATATGGGGGGTGGGGGGTGGGAGACGGGTAAGGTGAGAGTTCAGGTGAGAGTTCAGCCTCCTGACAGCCTGGTGGATGAAGCTGTTTGACAGTCTGGTGGAGTGGGCCCGGAGACTCCGGTACCTTCTCCCTGAGGGCAGGAAGCTGAAGAAGCTGTGTGAGATGTAATAATAATAATAATTCATTGCATTTATATAGCGCCTTTCGTGACACCCAAAGCGCTTTACAGTTCATTGTTCATTCACTCCACACTTGGTGGTGGTGATACTTTCTGTAGCCACAGCTGCCCTGGGGCAGACTGACAGAAGCGAGGCTGCCAATCTGCACCATCAGCCCCTCCGACCACCTCCAACACTCAGGCACACACCACCTTCATACTAGGCAATGTGGGTGAAGTGTTTTGCCTAAGAACACAACGACAGTGTGTATGATTATTGTTTCTGTCTTGGCACAGGCTCGAAATAATTATGAATCAATCAATCATAGATAATTTTCAAAGTTAAAAGTGTCAAATTGAACTATGCACTACTGAGGGAAAAAGGTCTACAATAAAATGCAGCTTTACTGTCGTTTATCTCTATATCACAGAGTCTGGGTGGTGCTCTTAAAGTCTGTGCGAGGGGCGGTGGGTGGCAGGGGGCGTGGTCAGCTCGTGGCAGGGGGCGGGGTCAGCGGGTGGCAGGGGGCGGGGCAGAGCGACCCGTCAGCTGACCCGGGCCCTGGCCTTTGTGCACAGTTAATGATGCCACTAATATGTTCTTTAAAGAGCGCTGGCGTGATGCATGAGCTTCATTAGGCTCATGTGCCACAGCCTCTTCCTCCACTCACACTCCTAATGATGGAGACGAGAGACGAGAGGGGGACGAGAGACGAGAGGGGGACGGGAGACGAGAGGGGGACGAGAGACGAGAGGGGGACGAGAGACAAGAGGGAGACAAGAGACGAGAGACGAGAGGGAGACGAGAGGAGGAGAGAGGGAGACGAGAGACGAGAGGGGGACGAGAGACGAGAGGGAGACGAGAGACGAGAGGGAGATGAGAGACGAGAGACAAGAGGGAGACAAGAGACAAGAGACGAGAGGAGGACGAGAGGGAGACGAGAGGGAGACGAGAGGGAGACGAGAGGAGGAGAGAGGGAGACGAGAGACGAGAGGGAGACGAGAGACGAGAGGGGGACGAGAGGGGGACGAGAGACGAGAGGGAGACGAGAGACGAGAGGACGCCCTCACCCTTCATCATACCAGAAAGAGGGATGGAGGGGGAGAGAGGAGAGAGTAGGAGAGAGGGAGAGAGAGAATGGGGGAGAGAATGAGAAGAAAGAAGAAAAAGAAGAGAGAGAATGGAAGATGAGAGAGGAGAGACGAGAGGGAGAGGAGAGGAGGAGAGAGGAGAAGAAGAGAGAGGAGGGGAGAGGGAGAGGAGAGGAGGCGAGGGAGAGAGAGGAGGGGAGAGGGAGAGGAAGAGAGAAGGAGGGGGGAAGAGGGGAGCAGAAAGAGCGAAAGAATGAAGGAGGGAGGAAGAGAGAGCAAAGGAGAGGGAGAGGGAGAAAAAGAAGGGGAGGTAAGAGAGAGGCAGATGGAGAGAGAGAATGGGAGAGAGAAAAAAATGAGAGAATGAGAAAAAGGGGGAGAAAGAATGAAAGAGAGGGAGAGATTGAGAGGGAGAGACAGAGACAGAGAGAAAGAGAAAGAATGGGAGATGGAGAGGGAGGTGAAGAGAGAAGGAAAGAGGTAGAGATAGAGGGAAAGAGAGAATGGGAGAGGGAGAGGAAGATAGAGGAGGAGAGGGAGAGGAAAAGAGAAGTAGAGGGAGGGAGAGACGAGAGAGAGACGAGAGAGGAGCAGAAAGAGTGAGAGAGGGAGGAAGAGAGATCAAGAGAGGGGAGAGGAAGAGGAGAGGGAGAGAAAGAAAGAAAGAAAGAAAGGGAGGTGAGAGAGGGAGATGGAGAGAGAGAATGGGAGAGAGAGAAGAGAGAGAAAAAGAATGACAAAGAAAGAGGGGGAGAGATGGAGAGGGAGAGATAAAGCAACAGAGAGAAAGAGAAAGGAATATGGAAAGAGAGAAAGAATGAGAGAGGAAGGCGAAGAGAGAAGGAAAGAGGGAGGGAGAGAATGGGAGAAAGAGGGAGAGAGAAAGATCAGGGTGTAAGGCTGGTGTGTGGGCCACCATGATTTGATTCACCCTTTTTTTGAAGTGATATTTTGAAAAGTGAACATTTTAATAGTTTTTTTTTTGTTTTTGTTTTGTTTTTACTTATTGTGTGTGCACATTTTGCACACACACAAAGTTCTGTTTACGTGAGTATATTGGTAAAAATATATTTCATTCTTAATTTCATTATCTGAAAATAAAGAATTACAAAAAAAATTAAAAACTATGGTTGTTCTTGATGCTGCTCTCGGGGCTCCTGATCGTTGGGCTGTCCAGAGGAGTTTGACCCAGTAAAAGTTCTCTGAGACGAAAGAGCACATTATCAACACAAAAAGTCTGTGGGACATGCCGTCACTGGGGTTCATGTCATTTTAATAATAATAACGCAATATAGGACCTTTAAATAGATTTGTTGTAAAAACTAACTACCCGTATTTTTCGGACTATAAGTTGCACCGGACTATAAGGTCGTTTTCACACCAGGAAAGTCCGAAGTTCACTTGCTTTGGTCCGGACCAATTTTTTTTTTTTTTTGGTGTGGTTCGCTTTCACACTGCAGTTTTTTCCCAAGCGGACCAACATCTGTAAACAAAACCTCGTGTGCTGAGGTCGCTCAGCCATTGGACAGAAATGAGCCGTGTCAAAACACCGTGTCCAAACAAGTGAAGGAGAAGAATCATGGCGATGCTGTTTTCAATCTACCCTTAGCGATATGGTTTGCTCAGTTTTTACAGTTCGCACAAATCGTGAAGTTTACACTATTTTACAATCAATTTCCAAATGACGAAGACACAGGACAAGACGGCTACGGAGGACAGCGCTCATGTGCGCATCAAGTTCTGACTCTAGCTCTTCACGCAAAACGTAAGTAAGCCTCGTTTAGTTTCGTTTTATTTAGTTTCGTCAGCCTCGGTTTCCCATAATGCTCAACATACGACGGGAGCTCGTTAAGTACAAAAAGCCAACTTGTGTCAGATCGAGTCCGGTCTGCATTCTCACCTCAAACAAACCGCACCAGGATTCGAATGGAACTGTGCCGAGACCGAGCTTTTTAGGTGGTCTCGGTTCGCTTGTTTGCTCCAGATCAAGATTTTTGGTTTTTATTCACACCAGAACAAAAGATCCGAATCAAAGGAGCAAACGAACTCTGGTTTGTTTTAAACGAACCAAACAAGCAGGTGTGAAAACAACCTAAGTCGCACTTTTGGGGGGAAGTTTATTTTATAAAATCGGAGACCAGGAACCAGGATTTATGTAGGTCACCCAAACATGAAAAAAAGTGTGACTTTTAGTCCGAAAAACACAGTAACTAAAAACTAAAGTTAGTTAAAGGTTCATTGTGGAGGGTCTGTCAGATGCTTTTCTCCATGGAGATGTTATTCCTTTGTCTGGAATGTTTCACAGTATGGCATTAAACCTTTCTATCTTCATGGAGACCAAACCAGACAAAGTTACAGGTCAGATCTGTGGAGATGTGACCCCGCTCATGTTGTTTTTCTGGTATTTTTGAGCTCTAAAACCAGCTGTAATTGAATAAATGTAAAGTAGAGCTGTTTAATGTCACACTGTGGAACATTCCAGGCAGAACAATAACATCTCCATGGAGAAAGCAGATGGCGGACCCACCAGAAAAGTTGCATTGCAGTGCATTTTTAACATGTATAGCAAAAGTTTCAGTGAAGCAAACATTAATGATTGGACAGAGTTGGTTCGAGTCCATCTCTCTCCAAACTTTGCGCATTGTCCGTGGCCTCCGTCTTCTGCAGAACACATCCTCTCACCTCAGGCCTGTGGGAGCGGGTAAATAAGGATAAATAAATTACACCGACAGAGTGCAGCGCTGTTTACAGGGGATTACACTTGTTTACAGGTGCACGCAGCCACATGATGTCAGAGACGTGCGGCGCTGTGTTAGACCAGGCGGAGGCGCTGGGGAGCGTCTCAATAATTCACCGTGTGTATGAATGCAGGAAGACGCCTCATGTGCCGCTTTTTAAAAATGTAAAGCAGGACATGTTCATCTGAGCCCCACGACCGCAGAGTCTGAGCCAAACACACACCGAGCACATGTACCGGCACCTAAGGGACCTGCTCCTAATGCTGCTGCAGTGTGAGCGAACGGGACACTCAATAAAACAGGATGTGCCGAAGAATGTAAAGGAAAAATGGGAATAGAAAAGAGGTTTAAAGATGTACCGCGCAACCTCTGTGGCGGAGAGTACGCCCCCTGTTGGCAAACAGGAAAGTGACGCTGGATTAAGTTCAAACTTCTGCTGAATCCAGTTAAAGAAGTCCTGTTGTCCTTGTATCTGCTATATGGTTATAATCTGTTCTGTTGGTTAAATCAATGATCTTGTTAAGCCATAACAGGTGACGGATGTAAATTTAATTGAACTAAATATGTGTGATGCTGTAAGTCAGGGGTGTCCAACTCATTTTGGTCCGGGGGCTGTATCCAGCCTACTTTGATCCCAAAGGGGCCGGATCAGAAAACTCATGGCAAATATACAAATATAAAAAATAGCAATAAGTCCAAATATTTGTGCAGAGAAACGCAAATCCATTACACAGGGGTGTCCAAACGTTTTTCATCAAGGGCCACATATCTAAACACAAAGCAGAGGGCCGATCGAGGGCCATAGACTGGTGCTCAGTACAGTCAATAATTGAAATATCTGCATGTTTAACACGTTAGAATGAGCTTCAGTCTTTTATTCATGCCAAGATCCTCAAAATCACACAATAAATATTAAATATTGTCTTATCAAGGTAGATTTTCAAAACTTGCAGTCAAAAATTCTGCTCAAGGTGATTTGGGCCAATTCACCTAGAACCCTGAGGGCCAAGAAAAATTTGTCTGAGGGCCGCATTTGGCCCACGGGCCAGAGTTTGGACATGCCTGCTATTACAAGTCTTTTTTTATATCAATCAATCAATCAAACATTTATAAGGCGCTTTTCATACAAAATTGTAGCACAAAGCGCCTTACAGTGGTCAAGGATTAGAAGATTGACCTTTATTGATCTCGCACAGGAGAAGTTGTTTCTATATTTGACCCGGGGACCATCCCCATGATTTTGTTTTGTTATTTATGCTTTGGTCAGGCCCTAAGCTGGAGGATTTTACCTATGGCGCATGTTTAGGTTGGTGGGGGAAACCGGAGTACCCGGAGGAAACCCACCCAAACACGGGGAGAACATGCAGTCTCCACACAGAAAGGCCCGGGCAACCCGAACCTTCTTGCTGTGAAGCATGAGTGCTAGCCACTCAGCCACCGTGCCGCCAGGGAGAAAAAATAAAATAAAAAAAAATAAATAAAATAAAAAAAAAATAATAATAAAATAAATAAATAAATAAATAAATAAAAATAAATAAATAAAAATAAATAAATAAATATATATATATATATATATATATATATATATATATATATATATATATATATATATATATATATATAACAGGAACAGCAGCAACAACAGCAGCATCAGCAGCAACAACAGCAGCAGCAGCAACAACGGCAACGACGACAGAACAACAGCAACAACAACAGCAGCAAGAACAACAGCAGCAACAACAACAGCAGCAGCAACAAGTCTTTCAACAAGATGAAGTCTTTCTTTTACAAAATATTATAATATTATGAACAACCTGAAACTTTAAGAAAAATGCAATTTCAACACAAGCGTACAGGTTTCCCATTCACCTCCATCAACAAATAGGAATTAGTTCATTTTTCTTGGAAAATCCTGCACTCGGTGTCCACTTTTCTCATTTTTGACATTTTGCTGATGAGGGTGTCACGGTCAATAGTCAAAATGATGGTCCTTTTTTTTATTATTACAATACTATACTATATTATAGCTATATTTTAGTTATTATTATTTTGTGTTTTATGTTTGCACCTTATCACCGAGACAAGTTCTTAGTTTTGTGAATTGTGTTCAGTTGACAATGGCAATAAAAGTCTTTCTGATTCTGATTCTTTAAAGGTCCCATGGCATGAAATTTTCACTTTCTGAGGTTTTTGAACGTTAATGTGATCTCCCCTACCCTGTTTAGGGGCCCCCCATGGTTAAAAGTTGTGAAATGTCTAAACTGAGCATTTGTGATCCTTTTCTGCGTTACAAAAAATCTGAGCTCAAACGGGCGATTTTGAACAAGGCACCTTATTGACGTCAGATCGAAAAAAGAAATGCAAATGCAGTTCCACCCCCGTCTGTCTGAACTCAGCGTCTCTGTAAATCACGCCCAGAGAGTTTGGACTGCGAATGCGCTAGGCAATGCGAAATGTGTTTTTTTATTTGCCTGGAGGCACGTCCGAGTGTTTCTAGGCTCGGAAGTCCTTTATCTGAGCCTCTGGACCTTTGAACAGCAGTGGTTTAATTTTATTTTCTGTGGAAATGTGTTTATTTTTCAATGGAACGCTTCAAATGTCTCCCCCCATGCAAAAACAAGGAAATGGATCAGCTGAGGGCTCAGAGCGAGAGCGGAGTTTGGCCACGCCCCCACCCTCTACTATTGGCCAACTCTTTTCTCCTCATTTGCATTCAAGCAACAAGGCCCATTATGGAGTGTTCCAGAGAGAGAAAAAATACTCTTTCTCATCTTATCTCTGTTTCTCATGCACTGAGTGTTGATTTTGAAGAAGGATTCATTTACAGTATTAGGGAACCATTAAGGAGCCATATAAAAGCATCAAGAAGTACCATGTCATGGGATCTTTAAGAGCGTTTGGAAAGAGGCGAGTCTTCATTTGTGCTGCTCTGGTGGGAGGAGCCACGCACAGAGGCGCTGGAGATGCTGCTATGCTAAACTGCACAGAAAATTATCAATATTTTAATAGAAAATTAAAATATAATTAAAATATCTTAATAGAAAATCAGCCGAGGGCCAGATTAAAGGTCTTGGAGGGCCGGATCTGGCCCCCGGGCCGCATGTTTGACACCCTTGCTGTAAGTTGTCCTAACGAGTCCTAGAGTTGTACAGAGAGGCAGAAACTCTGGAGTCCGAGGCAGGAGAAGTTTATTTACCATCAGTCCTCGACCCGGTGAACTTGAATACTCAACACTGCGCGTTAGTATTGAATATTCAAGACTGACTCTTCCACACAAGGAGGTTTAAACAGAAGCTAAGAAGGACGACATGAAGACAAGCTGGCCGAGATAAAAATGAGACGAGCACAGCGTACCACTTCTGTGAGACGAACTGACCAAAGAAACTGATAATATCGAAGAAGGACAAACTCTGTAATAGAGAAATGTCATCAACAAACAATGCAGAATTCCACAACACCGTAGACCTTCAATACTTAAGCGTAAATGTCAGTGAACAGCATTTCTGTATGTTTCTCTTTAAAAGTCCAATAAATAGAAGGTTGAACCCTCCCCCTCTTCTCTCTTTGCTGTTCTATACGAGCCGTCTATTTTAGTGCAGAGTAAAGATTAGGGCCTAAACCCATCGCTGTTTGGACTGGGGCCTCGAGTGTGTGTGTGTGTGTGTGTGTGCGTGCGTGTGTGTGTGTGTGTGTGTGTGTGTGTGTGTGCGTGTGCGTGTGCGTGTGTGTGTGTGTGTGAGCAAGACCCCATTTACTGGAGATCACGGGTTAGTCCTGCTCAAGATTGAAGGGAGCCATACGGAGAAGCGATGTTTGAAAATACTATAATGGGATTGAATTAACAGTTATTTTTGTGGTTGGGGAGAAAACAGCAAAAGAATGTGGAGAGTTAAGAGTTTATTAGTGTTATTTTGTATTTTAGCTTTGGCATTGCTGTTTAAAAGGCCCGTATTACGCTGTTTTCTGATCTATGTGTGGTAGTAGATTGTTTCCACTGGCAAATCGCGATAGCTGTCAATCAATAAATAGAGCTTCCTTTGTGTTACTCACCCTCTGGCCTGTGCACTTCCTGCATCGCTCCAGTGTACCTCCACCTCCTCCGCTCTTCGGTGCCATGGAACATTACCTGGCGCCTCATGTTGTGCTCCGTAAACACGATCGCTGGTCCAAGATAGTTGCTGGGGTGACAATTCGTCCGGATTTCTGCCGACAATTCAGTTTTAGAGCCTTCTGTCCAGACCTCTATTATGTGTCCTCATGTTTGATGTTTTGTCCTCATTTCAGACCCTCGGCAGCGTGCAACGGTGGCGGCCGCTGCATCGCCACAAATCGCCGCCCATATTACACCCGCGATGCTGAGATAGCGACGTTTGAAACTGTCTGCTGTTGAACAAAAGCAAAAGCCCAAAAGCAAGACATCCTTCAAACATGCCTGGTGCTCAGAGCATCGTTTTGCCAGCAAGAGCACCAAAGGAGAATACCATACCTTCTGTAATCTCTGCCGTATTCACATTGATGTGAGTAGCCGAGGTAAAGGTGCGTTAGAGCGTCTCGCAGACACAGAACGCCACAGGGGGAATGCTGCACTCTTCTTTCACGTCTTTTTTGCCCCACCAACAAACAACACAACAGGTGATAAAATTTGTATAATAATAATAATAATAATAATAATAATAATAGTGATAAGCAGTTGTATAGGGTTATTTTTTAGCTATTTTGTTGTGTTTTGTTGGTGTTTGTGTTTTGTTGGTGTTGCCATTTTGCTGTGCCTTGGTTCCTAACCCTAACCCTAACTTTTGGGCCTAAGAGTCCTAACTTTCAGAGTCATGCCGATGGTCACCCTAATAATTTCGATGTCGCTGTTGAAGCCCCACAGTGTCCGTTCCTGTGAGGTGAAAGTGATGCGACTCGTGCGAGCTGGAGCCGTCGCATTGCCCTTTTTACACGTGTGATGGACTGGATTGAGTTGTCCATCTTGATATTTTCGGACTTTGAGCTGAACTAATGAAATACACAGAATTATTTATTGTATGCACACGTCCTCTCAACTAAATTATGTGTGAAATAAATGTACAACTTATTTAAGAATGGAACTTTTTCTGCATCTATTTCGGTACTAAACCAGAACTAAACCAGGACTAAACCAGGACTAAACCAGAACTAAACCAGGACTAAACCAGAACTAAACCAGGACTAACCCAGGACTAAACCAGGTCTAAACCAGGACTAAACCAGAACTAAACCAGGACTAAACCAGAACTAAACCAGGACTAACCCAGAACTAAACCAGGACTAAACCAGAACTAACCCAGGACTAAACCAGGTCTAAACCAGAACTAAACCAGGACTAACCCAGAACTAAACCAGGACTAAACCAGGTCTAAAGCAGGACTAAACCAGGACTAAACCAGGACTAAACCAGGACTAACCCAGAACTAAACCAGGTACTCGCACAAACCTGTGTGACCTTTTTAGTTATTTTCTGGGCCATGCTCAGTGGCATTGCTTGGTTAAAATTTAAGATAAGATAAGACTTTATTAGAAATTCACTTGCCACATTAGCTCCAGGCAGTTTAGTGCAAAAGAAAGTTAGAACAAAAAGTGCATATAGACAAGATAAGTAATAATAATAATAAGTAAATAAGAAAATGTAGAAAATATTGCACGTTTAGACTATATAGTGGAGTTATACAGTCTGATAGCGGTGGGGATGAAGGATCTGTGGTAAATTTAGTTATTTTATTTACTTTTCTTCACCATCACCACTCCGTCTTGCCACTTTTGTATCATATTGTCTAAAAACAGACCTGGAGTTGTGTTTTGTTTCATTTGCACATGTTTAACACACAAACCCTGCAGATTTACACTGAGTTCTTCTCTCAAACTGACAAAAAAAACACTATATAAGCTATAAGTCTAAAGAGGAAAGAGAGAGAGTAAAAAGTCTTCATTCATTCAGACAATTTCCTGTTATTTTCACCAAATTAACCCAGTATTTATTCTAAGGCAACAAATTTCATCTTTTCCCCCAAAAGCCATTTGTTTTTGGATCACCTGGAGCTCGTGATCTTTTCCTGTACAACACACGACTAAAACAGGAAATACAGCAAAGGTATGCCCCTCTCCAGCTAACACCGGCGCCAATATGACTCCGCTAACACGAGTTCAAAGCCTCGTGATGCTAATGAACGTTCCCGCGTACAAAGAGACGCTGTGTACATGTTACCTCTCCAGATGTTCCACACCCCCCACCCTGCGCCGCCAGCCACATGTGCACGAGCAGTTAGCAGCTAGCACTTAGACAAACCTTTGTACCTTCTCCTGCCTGTGGGGGGCTCAGGACGACTTTAGCTCAAAATCAATATCTGCCGCTAATGAAGTTTAGCTGGGAGTTTTAATGAAGCAGCATTTGCATTTAAAAGTTAACACGGGAAATGGGCTGGTGCGGCTCCATCTCTAATTCAGTACGTACACAAAACGCAAAATTGTGTGGTTAAATTTTGTCTGTTTGGGGAAATTTGGGTATAATTATAGATTGTTGAATTGTTATTTCCTGCATGTTCTAGGCTTATATTAACAGTATTGAGTATTATTGAATAACATTTTATTATTAGTTTGTCTACGTCTGCAAACCTTAAAATGTTCAAAGTTCAAAGTCAGCTTTATTGTCAAAAACCATATGTACAGGTTGCACACACAGGATTTGAAATTGCAGCGCCCCCTAGGCCCACAGTGAACATAAAACATCTGATAAACAAGACAATAAACACCATGACTAAAACATCACATATACCTGTAGCAAAAGTACAGTAAACTTGTATTTAATACAAACAGGTAAAACACACAATGTGGTGCGTAATAAAGCTCAAATTGTGTCATTTAAGCAGCAGTGTCAGTGTAATTTAAGTGTTATTTAATAACACTTACATGTTATTTAATAACACTTAAATGACATTGACACTGCTGCTTAAATGACACAATTTAAATATGGTCAGATTTTCACATGTAAGACATCATTGGAAAGCTTAGAACCTGTACTTTCAGAGTCTGTGAATAACTCAAAATGCCTCCGGGACGACTTGGTATTGGTTTTGCCGCGGTTGGACACATTTAAGCAGCAGTGTCAGTGTCATTTAAGCAGCAGTGTGACTGGGAGAGAGTTGAGCATCCTGACAGCTTGGTGGATGAAGCTGTCTTTCAGTCTGCTGGTCTTGGCCCTGAGGCTCCTCAGTCTCCTTCCTGATGGCAGCAGACTGAAGAGGCAGTTGGATGGGTGGGTGGGATCACCCAGAGGGCTTTGCGGGTGAGGCGGGTGCGGTAGATGTCCTGCAGGGAGGGGAGAGAGACACCCACGATTCTCTCAGGTGCTCTCACTACTCGGTGTAGCTTTTTCCGGCAGGACCCGGTGCAGGTGCCATACCACACAGTGATGCAGCTGGTGAGGATGCTCTCTGTGGTCTCTATGTTCCATCTTGTGATGTCATGAAGTGGCAGTTTTACATTTTGTTCAGCGGAGATTAAACATAGTGGAGCACTTCCTGTATTACCACATGACATCACAAGGTGGAATAGAGCGTTTAATATGCAGGTTTGTGTGTTAATCGTGTGTGAATGAAACAAAACAAAAAACAACTCCAGGTGTGTTTTTGATGAGGAAACAACATTAAAACCGATGAGAAGACAGTGTAACATGGGCGCTTTAATATTGTCATCAGGCGTGTGTTTTGTGTACAGTTTTCAAAGCCACACTACTCACTCCTGTGTCTGAAAAAAAAAAGATATTACCACAGTACAAAACGCTCAGGGCCTGTTTGATTCAGAGATCCAAAGAGCCGGTGTTCCGTGGTGATAATATTCCTCAGATCTAAAGTGTGCAGCAGGCCTCCATGTTTGTGGTGATTCTCCTGTTCCAGCTGCGTTCACACACGTTTGTGGATTATTCTCCTCGGCTCAACCAGCTTTGTTCTTTAAACCAGAGGCTGTTTGTTTTCCTCTTGCTGTTGTGCAGACATTTGAAGTACAGACGTGTGGTCTTTGCATAGTTTAAATATTCACATGTAGTGACCAGAATCCAGGATACAATACTTTGAAGTTGTCAGTGTTTAAAGGGCCCGTAAACATGTGTGAGTGAAACAAAACACAACTCCAGCTATGTTTTTGATGAGGAAACTACATTTTAACGTCATCCAAATGATTCTACTGAAGTTGTACGTGGTTTAAAAATACAATAGAGCGCTTCCTGTATTACCACGTGACATCACAAGGTGGAACAGAGTGTTTGAGAGAAGAACTCAACCTAAATATGCAGGATTTGTGTGTTAAACATGTGTAAAAGAAATTAAACTCCAGGTATGTTTGTGATGAAAAACCGAACATGAAACTAGTTTAATTACACACAAACTCTGGATATTTAGGTTGAGTTTTTCTATCAAACTCTGCTCCACCTTGTGATGTCATGTGGTGATACAGGAAATGCTCCACTGTGTTTTTAAACTCCATACACCTTCACTAGAATCATTTGGATCATTTGATTTCAGCCCTGGAAGTTCCAATCTACAATGTTTACTGAACTAAAGGCAAAATAAGCTGTTAACTTGAAAACTAAAGCTTCATGACATCACAAGGTGGAATGGAGCATTTAGAGCTTTGGAGATGTAGACAGATGAATAATAAAGGATTACTCAAACGTGTGAAACAAAACACAACTCCAGGTCTGTTTTTGATGAGGTAAATAGATTTTAACATGCCTTAAAGCTCACAAAGAGTCAATTTTGCGTAATAATGTGTTTTCACGTGACGTCATAATCCGGAAGTCGGCCATGTCGGAGATACTCAAAACAAAACAAACATTGCACTTAAAAAAAAAAAGTAAAATGGTCAACTATTGTCAGGTCCTCGGCGTCACAATAGATCGGACAGAGAAAAACACCTGCAGTTCTATCGTTTACCAAAAGTAGTGACCGACCAGAGTGAACAGACAGAGCGATTATCAATCAGATCTAAACCAGGTCTAAACCAGGACTAAACCAGGTCTAAACCAGGTCTAAACCAGGACTAAACCAGGACTAAACCAGGTCTAAACCAGGTCTAAACCAGGACTAAACCAGGTCTAAACCAGGACTAAACCAGGACTAAAACAGGTCTAAAACAGGTCTAAACCAGGACTAAATCAGGACTAAACCAGGTCAATACCAGGGTGAACAGACCAGAGGTGTGGACTCGAGTTATGTGACTTCGACTCGAGTCAGACTCGAGTCACGAATTTGATAACTTTAGACTCGACTCGACAAAATGTACAAACACTTGCAACTCGACTTGGACTTCAATATCAATAACTCGTGACTTCACTTGGACTTAGGCCTTTAGACTTGTGATGACTTGCTACGTCCAATGAAAAAAAAAAAAACTCTAAAAGTATGTTGATAAGGACCGCACTCGTACTTGTGAATCTGCGAAAATGTATGCAAAGAGCATGTGCGCGCGGCTTGCACAACATCCAATCACAGTAGATCTACGTTGCTTTCATTCGACCGCATCCAAGGCAAATTGCACAACAAATGATGCTGAAACAAGCATCCATGCGCCAGTTTGCAAAATGATGCCGAAGGTAAAGGGGACTCGAAATGACTCGAAACTAAAATGCTAGGACTTTGGACTCGACTTGAGACTTGTGAGCTTTGACTTCGGACTTGACTCGGCACTTGGATACTCTTGACTCGGGACTTCACTCGGACTTGAGTGCAAAAGACTTAGACTTGCTTGGGACTTGCCCAGCAATGACTTTGTCCCACCTCTGGAACAGACAGAGCGATTATCAAAGGAAAGGAGGCGACAGACGAGGCGACAGAGGCGGAAAGACGATGTTCATATTTTAATCTTTGCAAAACGTGAATAATAAAAAGCAAAACACTCGTACTTAAACACGTTACACATGTAATATAAGTATGCCGACCTTTGTCATCACAATACGCTCATCTACAATTTTCCGCACTTTGCGCTCTCGTACCAGCCACAAACAAACTGGTTGTTTCCTCCAGACCTTTAGATCTCTGAAGGTCTTGTGCTGTATCAGGGGTTGGGGAGAAGACCAGGTCGTTGACAATATCGGGATCTCTTACAGCAGCAGAATCGACAAATCGCCGCTGTCACTGAACAAACTTGAATCCATCTCATATGGATCTTCTTGCCCAATTAATTTGAGTTTATTCATATAGCGCTCCTTTTCTTTGGCGTCCAACTTATCTCCGTACAACTGGTCATCTGTATCAGAAGTTTTGGATTCCGATGTGGAAGTTTTATCATGAAATTTATTTTTTTTTTCCTGCACAGTTGCTTTATAAGTGTGTTTACTTTGAGTGAGCCATATCTCCAACATGGCCGCACATCCGGGTCATGGCCGGATTTTCTAGTCCATGAAAACACCTGTAAATCTGTCTTATATTTCCACACTGTTATTAAATTGTTCTACAGATGCACTAATTTTTCTGTTCTCAAACTCTGAGCTGAACACAGACCCCCGTGACGCCACACACAGGCCTAGTTTTATCCGAACAAACTCCGCTGGTGTCTCTGCTGTAATTGTCTCATCTTTATCCAGGACACACGAGTCAAAACTCTTCCTACACGGGGCGTCCCATTTGTGACAGCGGCAGTTTACGGCGCCGTCTCCTCCGCTCTTCTTCTCCCCTCATGAAAGCTAACCTGTCTTTTCTATGCAAATACCAACACGCTGGAATCCCAAGAGCCCCGCGTATGGTGAGAATACAGCTAGATCTTCGCCATCTTTTTTTTTTGTTTCACTTTCCCCTGTTGGCGAAGTGTACCACAACAGCATCTGCGCCAGGAAGGGGACTTCGCCTCCAGCAAGACTAAAGAGAGCATCACAGTAAAACAGTTGTTTACTTTGTTTGAACCCATCACCCAAGGGAGACAGCGCGGAGTTTCTGGATGTTTCACTCTCTCTACACTTGCGACAAAGCTTCGGTTGAATAACAATGTCATTTTCTCTACCTTCTACGTAGACGCCATTGCTTTCTTCGTCTTTTTTTTTCTTTCACGCCGCTCCCTCCCCTTTGCACTCTGCTCGAATAATTCATAGAGGCTTTTGAAATTCTTGGTAAATTGGCAGCGACACATAAACTACATTATGTTTTTTCGCGGCGTTTTTTTCTTACGCTAACAGCCCGTCTCATCTCTCTTTAATTGCGCGGCAGTTGGGGCCGCAGATGTGCACAGATGTGAGAAAAGAAGTGATGGAAAGACAGAGAGAGTGATTGTGTAACTTATATGAAAGGGTGAGGCACAGCTCCTAAGTGACCCGGAGCAATGGAGTGGAAGAAATGTACTACAGGAGTTTAGTGGAAATCCAAGCCTGAGGGAACATGTTTCATAAAAGGCCACGTTCAGACTGCAGGGCTTAAAGCTCAATTTGGATTTTTTTGTGAAATCAGATTTTTTTGCGACGTCGTTCACATTTCCAATTAAATGCGACTTGTATGTGATCTCCAGTGTGAACTTTAAATGCCCCAAAAGTGTCCCGCATGCACCTTGGAGGACACGATGACGTCACATGCAGCGAGCGCGCTCAGTGTTTACGGAAGTCGCCTAAACATGACGAGAAGAACGTGTGTCGTTCAGACTGTCATTAAAAGATCAGATACAGGTCGCATAGAGGTGAAAAAATCGGATTTGGGTCACTTCAGGCTGCAGTGTGAACGTAGCCTAAGTGTGTGGGGCAGGTGGCTAAATCTCGGATTACAGGCCACTTTTGCTTCAAACGAAATCGTAGACTAAGATATCGGGCTTCTATGATTTGAAAAGTGCTAAAGTTTGTGTTATTTGGAGACCGCAAAGTAATGCCCCAAGCACTCAAGTTAACGGATACGCTACAACATAACTTCTACGAAACTGCTCAAAATGACACCATACTGCTATGGGTGAGTAAAACTACTTGTTTTATTGCCGAAAGAAGGCTCAGATTGTAAAAAAAAAACGTTACTTTTCCTTTAAACGTTATTTCAATAAAATAATGGTGATTTCTCATAACTGAATTTGTCAACTAATCATTTCTGGAGTTTTGTTGGTAACAGTTGTGGAATTCATAAGTGTCATCATGATTTCCAACCAGAAAGTAAAATATGAATCTTAAAATATTGCCAAATTCTACTGAACCAAAAGTAAAACAAAAACATTTTTTAAAAGTCAACAATTGGACTAGATTGTAGTGTATTGTAGAGTAAAATAAAATGTATTGTAGAGTAAAGCTTTTAATTTTTTATCTTTAAAACTTCTACTCAGTGACATCACAATATGGAACAGAGCATTTTGAGCTTTGGAGATGTAGACAGCCTGATAATGTGTGTGAATGAAACAAAACAAAAAAACTGGGTATGTTTTTGATGAGGTGACATTCTAACATGGCTTAAAGCTCAATTTTGCATCATATAGGACTTTTAATATATGATTCAATTAATATACCTAACTCATTTTGGCCGCTTGTATCCGCGATCTCGTCCTTTCGGTCATTACCCAGAGCTCGTGACCATAGGTGAGGGGAGGAACGTAGATCGACGGTAAATCGAGAGCTTTGCCTTTCAGCTCAGCTCCCTCTTCACCACAACGGTCCGGTCACTACCAACGCTGCACCGATCCACCTGTCAATCTCACGCTCCATCCTCCACTCACTCATGAACAAAACCCCGAGATACTTGAACTCCTCCACTTGAGGCAAGGACTCTCCACCCACCCGGAGAGGGCAAGCCACCTTTTTCCGGTCAGATTTGGAGGAGCTGATCCTCATCCGGGAGGAGCTCAGAGTAGAGCCGCTGTTCCTCCACGTTGAGAGGAGCAGCTGAAGTGGCTCGGGCATCTGTTTTGGTTGCCTCCTGGACCTCCCTTGGGAGGTGTTCCGGGCATGTCCCACCAGGAGGAAGACTCAGAACACGCTGGAGGGACTATGTCTCTTGGCTGGCCTGGGAACACTTTGGGGTCCCGCTGGAGGAAGTGTCTGGGGTGAAGAAAGTCTGGGAGTCCTGCTTAGACTGTTGTCCCCACGACCCGGCCCCGGATAAGAGGAAGAAAATGGATGGATGGATGGATGGATGATATACCCAATAGTTAAAGTGTTTGAAACTTGCCTATAACAAAAGACCAGCTGTTTATTCTGGCAAAACTTCCAAACATAGTATCCAAAATTCCAACCCAACTACCCTGCACGTGAACGCCCCATAACACACACGTCTGTTCTCTTTTCACCCTCTCACATACTCTGAACATCACCAGAGCAGAGGGTCTGTCACATGTTCAAACACCAGCTCTTTACTGAAAAGTCAAGCGGCGGATCAAAGCTTCTAAATGTGTTGACTTCATGTGAGTGTTTTTTTTACAGTCTGTGATTCCTCCACCGCCACATCACCACTTTCCTTCAAACCGTGCACTTCCGCCACACAAAATAAATAAGTCATGGCTAATCTGGTCACATGTGAAGGAGGGAAGTGGAGAGACGGAGCAGCGGAGAAAGAAGTGTTGAAAAGAAGACGATTATTTGTGGTCCAGTGAGGTCGGAATGTTCCAAAGTGCCACTAAAAGCATGTGAAAATCCTCTTCGCGGGAGGTTGATTTTTGTGATGTGACGTTTATGAACACCTGGCTCTTTTGACTAGTCTATAAAGGTACACTATGTAACTTTCCCGGTAAGAGTCCAGCACCTGATTGTGTCCATGGAGATACTCTAGAGCAGACCTGGGCATTTCAAGGCCCGGGGGCCACATACGAGCTGACTCTGACCGGCCCGTGAAAGGTTGCTTGGAATTAAAGGGATAGTCATCTGCCGTATATCTTCACCTAGAAGCCACGGGTCATTCATTTGAGGACAGTGAGGTTCAGATCTTAGCCAGGGAAAAGAATTGGTTTGAGAGGGGAGTTAAAGAGGCTATTTTTGTCAAAAAAGAGAATCCTTCTCTGAACAGAAATGGTGGAGTCAGACATAATTTGCATCCCATCTACAATTCCATTCTTAAGCCTAGATCAAGCAAACAGGGAAACAATAGGGCTAGCCGGGCAGGGCCAGAGGTGGGAAAAACAGTCGTGTAGGGATGAATAGGGATCGTTATCTAGACGCCAGAGAAACAAAAGACGGAAACCAATTAGATAGTTCCGGAAAGTAGTTAGCTAGGTAGCTCCTCCCTACAGCAAGATATAAGCAAGTGTCTTACCAGTATTCTTATTAGAGCTGACGAAGCCTCTCGGATGAGCGGCGAAACGTTTTCAACCAAACAAACTTTGTCCAGTTGACAAATTGAACTTCTCCTTTTATAAAGGGATAGTGCGGTTTTTTTATGTTAATCTGTATGGGTTTCCTTCTAAAAGTTCCATGTGTTGACACCGGCTTACCTCTGACAGTCTCAGCTGATCCCGGTTCGGCTCGCTTTCTGGAGCCCACGTAAGTAGGTCCAGTAACTTCTCTGGAACATGAAATAAAGCTTGTTTTTCTTCTCAAAACAAAACATTTGTTAGAAAGGTGATATATTTGTGTCCCAAACAGTTCACTTGTAAACTTCGGCGTAGACATCCGCTGAAGGTGAACAGGCTGATAGAGTTAACATGGGCGTAGTGATACGAGTGGAGTGAGACAATAGGCAAATGCGAAATACGCTGCTGGATGTTTCGTTTGGGACGCAAATATATCACCTTTCTGACAAATGTTTTGTTTTGAGAAGAAAAACAAGCTTTATTTCATGTTCCAGGGAAGTTACCGGACCTACTTACGTGTAGACATCCGCTGAAGGTGAACAGGCTGAACAGGCTGTGTCAAGACACGGAACTTTTAGAAGGAAATCCATACAAATTAACATTTGTTTAAAAAAAAACAAACGCTCTATCCGTTTAAGAAAATAAAACCTACTTTCAAAATTGTACATAATGCATTTGTACTGATGATTATCTGTCGGACTTCACATCTCCACCTCAAACATGAACCTGACTTTGATGCACTTGTTAAAGCTCAACAGAGGCGACATTTCTCTCACTGATCAAGAAAAAAACACTAAAACATGTTAACTTTGACTTTTTTTCTACACAGTTCGGCAGTTGGACAAAAACATGTTGTGACATATCTTGTATTATATTATTTGGCATTGTGGTGTTTTAATAGAAATTTAAGAAAGTTAAACTCAGAAAGCATTGTGGGGTTAATGCGACTGAAAAAGAGTTACAAATGTTTCACGTTAACCATTGTTTTGAATTATTTTACTGAATAAATTCAGTTTTTGTAAGGCCTCACTCTCTTATTACTTAATAATAACACAGAACTTACCAGCTTCTGTAAACAATGACATTTACTGATTTCAACATAGAAATAAAATTAATACCCAGAGTAGACTTCAAACTTTTGGCCCGGCCCTCCACAATATTTTCTGCTTCTCATTTGGCCCCTGGAGAAAAATAATTGCCCACCCCTGCTCTATAGGGAGATTGCTTTTCCCTGGAATGTACAACGATATGGCTTATCATTTATTTAATTATAGATGTTTTCACAATAAAATAAACCTTAAAAATATTCACTCTACTGTAAGCAGGCACATCTCTCCACAAATCTGACCTGTAAATTGGCATGGTGCTTGTCTCCATGGAAACAGAGGCTACGTTTATACATAGTCGGGCATGTTGAGAAACAAATTTTTCTCTCCCTCCGTTTTCCAAAATAAGGCTTGTTTACATATACACTGGTATTTCCCTTCGTTTGTACCCATCTTTTCCACGAATTCGCCTCTGAAAACGAAGGAGAACGCTCTGCAAGCCAATCAGAATCACATTTTTGGTGCGTCAGCTGCCTAAAACTCTGTTTATCTCACTTTACACGCAAAAGCGAAACCGTAGTTTTCCAGAATCTCCACTCTAGCCGGAGTTTTTAGAAAGATTTGTTTTCAGAGGCGAAGTCGCGATTTGTGTGTAAAAGATGGGTACAAACGAAGGGAAATGTCTCAGTTTTTAAAAATACCAGTGTATGTATAAAAAGGCCTTACTTTAATATCATACTGTGGAAAAAATACAGTCACAGCAACAACATCTGCATGGTAGCGGAGCCTCTACCCGGAAAGGCACACAGTGCAGCTTTAACGAGAACAAAAAGAACCAAATCTTCTTTTTTTGTTTTTTTCTAATTTATATGCACTTTCACACTGATTAATGCTGAAACTACACAAGTATGAGCACAGAAGCAGAGTAGGAAACAAGTGAGAGCTTGTATTTGGCATTGTAACAGTTATTAAATCATTATTTTTATTGTAGCGTAATAATTAATTTAATTTAGAGTATGCATGATTTCAAAGTGTACACACATCACATCACGTTTTTGAACCATTTTAAGCAGATCGAAGCCATGTCATTTCTATCTTTAGTTTGGACATAAAATGAGTCTCACATTCGATTCTGTCATAAATAAATATACAAAGTGACTCTTTGACATGAACAGATCCAAAAGATTCGGATCCCATTAAGGAGCCGAAAGTTCCATCGCTACTTCATTTGGTAAGAGGGTGAAAATAAGGTAGTGACAATCCTCTCTCCTCTACAATTTTCGCTCCAAATTCGGATACCTGGAGTGGGCACAGTCCCCGCTATAGGCTGTGGGATATTTATAGCCGTAGAGTGCCCACAGGTAACGGTCAGATCAGGTGAAGCTAATAATGTGAGCGGAGGCGCCATCGGTATTGTTCTGCCTTCAGTGCCTGGGGTCAGGACTAAATAGAGAGATAAAGAAGGAGTCCAGAGATCTTCAGAGCTGGGACCAAGAGAGGAGGGGGGACAGAAATTACATACTATTATATCTTTTTATTTTCTTTTTTTCTTTGGTGAAGATTTGTGCATTTTGATATATTTCCGGTCATAAAAGTCGTACAAGGGTTGTCAAAGTCAGGTACTACACTGTTAACATGTCATTCAGCTTTATCTACACTACATTATTCAACTATACTCTAGAGTCTATTTTTAAGTCTGTTTTTAAAGAGAATTCAAACGGGGTCGCCTGAAATGTCCGGAGCAGTGCAGTCACAATAACTCGTGATGGGCGAATGAGACGGAGCGCCGGAGCACGTCTCGTTCTTTCTGAAACTGTCTCGCAGCAGCCGCTCACGTGACCGAAGTGTCGAAGTGTCAGTCCCTCCCCCCGCTGCTTCGCTCTGCGTGCCAATCGCTTCAGTGTATCGAAGCGTTTCATTGGCTCAGCGAATGTTCCGCTCTGCGATTGGTTCAGAGTGCTTCAGAGTGTTCAAAGTGTTTCCTTGGTTTGACAAGCGCTAAACTGCTACAGTATAAAAGATGCACCAATATTTCTTAAAAATGTTGAGTAGTGAGGAGTATTGTGTGACGTTAGTGGTGATTTTGGTGACTTCTGGCGATTTTTGGCATTTGTTTCATTTTCGACGGCATCTACAAATGGAAAAAAGCGATACATTCCCATCCAAATCATGGGTTGTGTGTTGGTTTGCAATGGTTAAATTTGTCCACTAGAGGTCAGTGTTTCTCCGAGGCCTCAGACACGTCGAACCATTTGACACAATATTGCGACTGAGGCTGAGACTGAAACATGATTAAAAAAAAAAAAAAGTCTACGGCAGGGGTGTCAAACTCATTTTCGTCCGGGGACCGTATCCAACCTACTTTGATCTCAAAGGGGCCGGATCAGAAAACTCATGGCAAATACTTGTGCAGAGAAACACAAATCTATTACAGAAGTCTTTTTTTATTTGATGAACTCTTTCTTTTACAAAATATTATAATATTATGAACAACCTGAAACTTTAAGAAAAATGCAGTTTCAACACAAGCGTACAGGTTTCCCATTCACCTCCATTAAATAATAAAAGACAAAAAAAAAGGAATTAGTCCATTTAGTCCAAATCCTGCACTCGGCGTCCACTTTTCTCATTTTTGACATTTTGCTGATGAGGGTGTCACGGTCAACAGTCAAAACGATGGTCCTTTAAGAGCGTTTGGAAAGAGGCGAGTCTTCATTTGTGCTGCTCTGGTGGGAGGGGCCACGTACAGATGCGCTGGAGACGCTGCTATGCTAAACTGTGCAGAAAATTATCAATATTTTAATAGAAAATTAAAATATATTAGTAGAAAATCAGCTGAGGGCCAGATTAAAGGTCTTGGAGGGCCGGATCTCGCCCCCAGGCCGCATGTTTGACACCCCTGGTCTATGGGGTCGCCAGAAATGTGTGATGTCAAAATGGGTCACGGGACAAAAAAGGTTGGGAACCACTGGATTAGTATCTGATTTCCAATATTTTCGACAACCCTACAGTGCATTAGAACACCAGCCTACATCTCCACATCCTCACACTCCTACTCTGCTTCAACTCCATCTCTCTTTCCACACATGAGTGGTTTCGGTCGGAGCCGACAGCAGCGCCGCACCTGTCACTTCGTCCGGGTTCCATGTTGACGTGCACATCAGCGTCCTGACAGGAGAAGAGGCTGCCCGGCACATTAGAGGCCCAGGCGAGCGGGGAGGACGGAGCTGGGGACCGTCCCGTAATGCGGTCCCAGAGAGCGCCGCTGTGCCACTCATCTGCCCCCCCCCCCCAGCATCCATCCTACCCCCTTCACCCCTCACTCGCCCCCTTCCATCTCTCTCCACAAATGACTTTAGTCGGCGAGGAAGGAATCCATTTTCCATGTGTGCTTTATAACATCTCCCTGACAATGCAGTAGTGGATTAGAGACGATTGTGTTGAATCTTTTATAAGACTTTTTCCCCCCGCCATCTTTCTTTCCTCCTCTTCCTTCTTCCTCCACGAGCAAGGGGTCTCACTCCTCGCACGCATGTCATCGCCGGATTCGAGATGGCGCAAAAAAAAAAGAGGCCCCAAAAGAAGAAGAAGAAGAAGAGGAAGAGGTGACACAGAATCGACAGCATTAAAATTCATCGGCGATGGCTGTTTCGAGAACCTTTTGAAAACCGCTTGTCCCTTTTCGTATGAGCAACCAATCTCTCCGTCCTCATCAATTCTTCAGTTGCGTTTTTGACACTGCATTTGCATAATCTCACCGAGCTCCCCCGCTGGTGCTTTCGATTCTGGATTTAAAATTAATGCCAAGAGAAATATATAAGAAAGTTGTCTAAAGTTGGGGTGGTTGTTGTACGCGATGCAGTTTGAAAAGCGGTTTTGTCGGGGCGTTAAGGCGGCACGTCTGGCATCTCGTCTTCTTCGCCGAGCTGTTGTTAACATGAGAGAATGAATAGTGAATGGAGCAGGTCTGAAGAACATGGGGCCTTCAGTGGAGAGTCAACTTTTGTAGATTTAAGTTAGTTCCGAGGTGGGAGGTGGTGTGGAAATTTCGGAGCAAGTTTGTGAAATTTTTGAGGTTCTTTTATTAATTTACTCGGTGGTTTTAGATACAGGAATGTCATACTATATTTATTTAGAGGGAGGAAAGAGCGTATTGATTATATGGTAGTTTCACGAGGAACATTCAAAAGCAAAATTCACAAATGTTGATTATTGTAATGTTATGTGTTTTTCCTCTTTTTTGTGATCAAAATTCATAGACACCACAGTATCGTCAAATCAGTCACACAAAATGTTGTCTAACGATTTTTCTAATAATATTCATTACACTATGAGAAGACTAAAGGCCCTACGCAGGAATGAAAAAGTTCTGCCTTTTAGCAGATCTCCACTTTTTTTTTCAGCTGCGTGGTCATTTTGGGTTTTTTTTTTCAAATACGTTGAGAAAAATCTGGGGTGTGTATATATATATGTATAATTGTGCTTAGGGTCGCCAACCGTCCGTTGAAAAATGTAATCGTCCCGTATTCAGAAACAAAAGTACGTGTCTCATATTAAACTTCTACCTGTGTGCGAGCCGCGCGAGCCCGCGTGCGAGCCTGGAGCTGCGGACACCGCACGCCGCGACCACGCGCAGCTCTTGTATTGTTTTATATTAATTTATACCGTTTTAAGTTAAGCAGGACAGATATTTACTGTTAATCTTATTATTTTGTATTAAAAATAAATTGCTAATAATTATTTATTTTCCATGTGTTCATATCACTCAAATATGCATCTAATTCAATTCAGGTTTGAGCCAAATAGATTTTTTTTTAAAACTTCACACATACAAAAAATGGTTAAAAAGATTCACTACACAATTCTCTATTATGGATTGATGTCAGTGCTTCTCTCGGCTCGTTATCAGACTTTGATGTCGTAAAATCGGGGTCAGTGCCGTGTTTTGATATCAACTTTCAGCGCTACTACTGTAAGCGCACGTGCGGCCCGGACTCCCGCTAACAACAGCCGTAAATTGGCCTACACCAAAATGGCTTACAAAATATTGGAGCGTAAAGATGATTTACGTGTAAAAGAAATTGACTCCTCTATGAAAAATCGTTTCCGATGGGATTGGCTTGATCGAATAGTTAACCCAACATAGGAGGAAGCGAGGAGACCGTCAAACAAATAAAAACCACTACAAATGTTAATAAAATGTGGGGTTTTTTTTGCTTTGATTTACAATTTTACTGTATTGCAAACACCCCCCCTGGAAAATTTTTGAGTTATTTTCCCCTAGGGTGGGCGTGACTTTCAGCTTTTTCATGACTTGGCACTTTCATCCCTGCCTACGTTACGCATGTTACTTGTGAGCTTTACTCCATGTAAGAATGTTGTTACCTCCTCAAAAACAGACCTGGAGTTGTGTACTTCGTGTATGTTTGTCCAAATCAAATCAAAGCAATCTTTACTGTCATATTGCTGAACATACAACTGTAGTGAGGACAAGAGGAAATTGTGTTTATCGAGGTATCAATTAAAAACACACTCACAACCCCGTCTCCGCCCACCCCAACACCATTCACACATCCCTGAGACACGTCCGGTTAGAAAACTTCTTGCAGCTGCAGTTTAAAGTGACCGTAATGCCCGTGTATAAAGTGTCAGTTAAAGGAATATTAAAGGTCCCATGGCATGAAATTTTCACTTTCTGAGGTTTTTGAACGTTAATGTGGCCCCCCCCACCTTGTTTGGCCCCCCCCCCCCCCCCCCCCCCCCCCATGGCTAAAAGTTGCGAAATGTCTAAACTGAGCATTTGCGATCCTTTTCTGCGTTAGAAAAAATCAGAGCTCAAACAGGCGATTTTGAACAAAGAAACTTATTGACGTCAGCTCGAAAAAAGAAATGCAAATGCAGTTCCACCCCGTCTGTACTCAGCGTCTCTGTAAATCACGCCTAAAGAGTTTGGACTGCGGAGGAGCTACGCAATGCGAAATACATTTTTTTATTTGCCTGGAGGAACTTGCGAGTGTTTCTAGGCTCGGAAGTCCTTTATCTGAGCCTGTGGATATCTGAAACAGCAGTGGTTTAATTTTATTTTCTGTGGAAATGTGTTTATTTTTCAGTGGAACGCTTCTCATCTCTCCCTCCGCGCAAAAACACGGAAGTGGGTCAGAGCGCACAGGGCACAGCTGAAAAGGAAAGAGTGGAGAGTTTGGCCACGCCCCCACCCGCTACTATAGGCCATCTCTGTCCTCCTCATTTGCATTCAAGCAACAACGCCCATAATGGACTGTTCCAGAGTGACATTTATGACTCTTTCTCATCTTATCTCTCTTTCTCATGCACTGAGTGTTGATTTTGAAGAAGGATTCATTTACAATATTAGGAGACCATTAAGGAGCCTTTTTTTTTTTTTTTTTTTTCCTGGCAGCACGGTGGCTGAGTGGCTAGCACTCATGCTTCACAGCAAGAAGGTTTGGGTCACCTGGGCCTTTCTGTGTGGAGTTTGCATGTTCTCCCCGTGTCTGGGTGGGTTTCCTCCGGGCACTCCGGTTTCCCCCACCAACCTAAACATTCGCCATAGGTAAAATCCTCCAGCTTAGGGCCTGACCAAGACTAAATAACAAAAACAAAATCATGGGGATGGTCCCCGGGTCAAATATAGAAACAACTTCTCTTGTGCGAGATCAATAAAGGTCAATCTTCTAATCCTTGACCACTGTAAGGCGCTTTGTGCTACAATTTTGTATGAAAAGCGCCTTATAAATATTGTTTGATTGATTGATTGATATAAAAGCATCAAGAAGTACCATGTCATGGGACCTTTAACGTTTGGCTGGATATCGGATTACAGGCCACTTTGGACTCCAGCGAAAGTGTAGATTAACATTGAGCTTTTGTCATCTGAAAAGTGCTAAAGTTTGTGTTATTTAGTGACTGCAACAGCGTGCCCCGAGCACTCACGTTACGGATATCGCTAAACTGAGTGAGATAAATACTTAAAACTAAGCTAAAACAATAATATACATATACGAGGGCCATTCAAAAAGTTCTAAGACAAATTAAAAAACTACTTTTTTTTGAAAGTAACAAAATTATTTTTCTACATAACATCCACCTAAGTCAATAAATACACTTCTGCGAGCGATGTTTCCACCGAAAAATTTCTGGACTGAAATCTTGTTCCTTTTAAAAGTTCCTTCAACTTTGGAAACAGGGGGGGAAAAAACATCCATAAACATTGTGCAAAGCTTCAATCATTTCTTCAGGTTTCCATTGAAGTTTTATTAGAAATTTAATGTTTGCTCGGACTTCAGATTGGCTCATTTTGGAGGGTCAAAAAAGTGGGTTGTGCAATATGTAACGTAACTCTTTGAATAACAAATCTAGAATACCGAAACTTGTCAAATGTGTTTATAAGTCATCAGTGGTACGATTCAAGGTCATTTTGTTGAACTAGTTTGACTCATTTTGAATTTATGGCATTTGTCTTAGAACTTTTCGAATGGCCCTCGTATATACAGATGTACATGAGGTGTGTATGTGTATATGAAAGATTCTGCTTGTGGGAGGAAGCTGCTCATGCTCATATTATTATTATCCTTTATTTACCCCTGTAGGGAAATTATTTCTCTGCATTTGACCCATCCTTTTCAGGAGCTCCTATTACCCTCTCAGCTCCCCAAACTCTCCTCTGCAGGGTTTTTGTGTGACATACTGCAGCTGGAGTACCATGTTGTGCTGCAGTGTGTCAGAAGACTCTCCTCCACCTCTGTAGAAGGTCCTCAGGATGAGGAAACAACATTATAGATTAGAAAATACAGTCATATGGGACCTTTAAATTTAATTTAATATTAGGTCATTGATTTTGGTATGAAAAGTAATGTTGACACAGGTCCTGGTTTTGGTTTGGCTATAGATAAAGAGAGTTGGTAAGTTTTTAATTTTTTTGTTTCTCCAAAGCATAAATTTCTCCTTTAAGTTTTTTTATTTTATTTTCCTAAACCGTTATTACAGATCTGCATTTCATATTTTGAGTACTTCCTGTCCGCTCTTTTTGAACTGTAATTTGGCGCTTGCAAACAGTTGTAAACAGTTCTTGTCCTGTTCCTCTAACACTCATGGAGTTTGACGTTTATAACCGGCACGTTTGATTATTTATGCTTCTCCTTCAGATTATTCCAGCATTTATTATTGACAAAACAATGCGGGAGTCTTGAACACATTACGCCATTGACTTAAAGCAAACTGAAGCCTGTTTCAGTGGATTATTTGGCAGGTTTTCAGTGGACTATAGGCCTGTTACATTAAACATATCATTATCATATATTGGTACTGTAGTAGGAAGATGAGTGTTCTTCAGCTTTCAGTTTTAGAAAAGTAAATTTAAGATGATTTACTTCATTTAATACACAGAGCAAATACACATACAGTATAGCACTTTGATAATATTACAAATAATGACACAGTTACAACAAATAATCAAATAAAAGCCTATTGATACTTTGCGGTGACGTCACGTTGGGTGTGCTCATGAATGTGTATGGTGCAATGTTCATCAGATTTTTTTTTCAATTTCAATTTCAATTTATTTCGATCTTTTATTTTAGTCTTTGTCTTCTCTTGCTGTGTTCCTCTTCTCCCTCCCCTCTCTCTTTATATTTCCAGTTGACTTGTTGGTGGTCTGTTTGAGTCCCGTCTCCTCTCCTCTGCCTTTTCCCACCTCCGTCTCACCTGTCTGGCCCCATTTTTTTGTCCGAACGCTACTAGAACCAGCCCGAGCCTGAGCGCCGCGCCGCGCCGTGCGAACGCTCCATGAAAAAGGCCCCATTAAAAATTCACCATCTTTCCGTTCGGATTAGACGCCAGCTTGGGTCTCCATAAGCAGCTCTGTCTCTTTAAATCAGACCCGGCGTCGCTCCTGTGATGGCCTGTTTACCAACTCCTCGGCTGAAAACGAGACCTGCTCCCAGCGGACGGGCTCCTTGTATAATTATAAATAATGAATATTAGATCAATTATTTGTGTGCGTTCAATAATGCAAAACACATTCACTTACACTGGAGAGGAGATAATGGGCTGGGACAATAGTGTTGGGGACGGGACGGGACAGGGACAGGCAGGTGGGGGTTAAAGTGACCCCAGGATCGGCCCCAGAGAGCTGGAGATGGAGGAGACTGGGACAAACTGTCAGGATCTACTGTTTTTACGCTAGTCTTGTCATGAAAGTGAAATGTCAAACTCGATATAAAGGAATAGACTTGATACTCAGTACTGATTCAACATACACAAATATAAAAAAACACTAATTTCAACATTAAATACGTTAAAACATTAACATTAAAAAATAAAAAGGGCAAAACACCGAGCCACAAACAAAGCAATGTGGTCGACTCCATTCAGTGTAGTGAAGACTGCAGTGAGCGCTACACTGGAGAAACAAAACAGACACTTCACAAGAGGATGTACCAACACATACGAGAGAGCCAGAGTGGACCTCAGTCTACCGTACATCTCCTCCTAAAAGGACCTCAGTCTGCCGTACATCTCCACCTAAAAGGACCTCAGTCTGCCGTACACCTCCACCTACGAGAAAGGACCTCAGTCTGCCGTACACCTCCACCTAAAAGGACCTCAGTCTGCTGTACATCTCCACCTAAAAGGACCTCAGTCTGCCGTACACCTCCACCTAAAAGGACCTCAGTCTGCTGTACATCTCCACCTAAAAGGACCTCAGTCTGCCGTACACCTCCACCTACGAGAAAGGACCTCAGTCTGCCGTACACCTCCACCTAAAAGGACCTCAGTCTGCCGTACATCTCCACCTAAAAGGACCTCAGTCTGCCGTACATCTCCACCTAAAAGGACCTCAGTCTGCCGTACATCTCCACCTAAAAGGACCTCAGTCTGCCGTACATCTCCACCTAAAAGCCACGGGCCACTCCTTTGAGGACATGGAAATGGAGGTCTCGACATCATTTCTGACATTTTCCAGATGGAAAAGCTAACTTATTCAGTAAACATTCAAAGAGACACATTTTATAGTATTTGGAACAAATGGATTAAGTACATCACCCCAACTAGAAAAGATTTCTTGTAACTTCTCCACTTCTGGTGAAGATTTGTTTTATTTTATTTTACACTGTATAATACAATGTTTTTGATGGTATTTCTGTTCTAGTAAGTTCCCCAGTTTTTGTAAATAGTTTAGTCTTGGGGTCTTTTTTTTTCCTTTTCTTTTTTTCATAATATACTAAAAATAGGAAAGATTATATTTGAATTGGAAATATGTAATATGAAAATGTCTGCTCCTTCCAAATAAAAAGAAAATTAAAAAAAAGAAAATGGAGGTCTCAGACACCATTTGTCTCCCATCTATAACTCTATCCTCAAACCTAAATCAGAACAAAGAAAACAATAGTGCAGCAGGTCAGGTCCAGAGGTGTGAAAACACCATTATGGTCCTGAATGGTTCTGCTAACATGACCCACACTCCACTCCCACTGCAGATCTAACAGGCCCACCTAACTAACACAAACTGTAAACAAGTAGATGTGTTAGGTTCAAAGTAGTGCTGTCAGGCGATTAAAAACATGTATCTAATTAATTATAGGATTTGTAATTAATTCATCTAATTAATCGCATTTTAAGAGTGTGTGAGAGAGAGGGAGAGAGAGAGATTGTGAGTGAGCGAGCGAACGAACGAACCCACTTTGCGATTGAGTTCCTCAGTTTTCAAGTGTTCGCTTTGCTCATTCGTCTCCCAAATTCTGCGAGCGTGTTTTGGAAGTGCGCACTATCACCGGTAACGATGGAACGTGTTTGTTGTTCAAATGATCCGTCAGGCTGGAGCAGCTTCGATGATCAGAAAATTCTATTTGACAAAAGCTCCACATCACCGCGTTCTTGTTGATCGTCCTGTCTTCGTTCTTTTTATAAATAAACTTGTCGTTCAAAGGCCCTGGCAGCGATTTGTTCGCCGCACACCAAACTTAAAATGCGCCACATTGAATGGCCGCTCATAATTAATTGTGTTCATTTTTATAACGCGTTAATTTGCAGTGTAATTAATTAATCAAATTAAGGTGTTAAACTGACAGCCCTAATTTCAAAGTAATTTCATTGTAGTTAGCTCCTTCCTTCAGGCAGATATAGGCAGTGTCCACCAGCGTCTGACCAGAACTGAAGAAGCAGCTTGGATGAGCTGCGAAACATATTCGACCAAATAAACTTTTGTCTGGTTGACAAATTGAATTTCTTTTTTTTGCCATTAAATAATAGTACTTTCTTTTTATTTTACCATGTGGTTTTATATCCGTGTAATCCCACAGAGGTCCAGGGGCGTATACTCCTAAATCCAGACTAAAAACTTTAGCGAAGTAAAGTTATTTTTTTAAAAGAACAAAACTTACTTTTACATCTTCTTATTATTATTGTAGTCCAATGTTTTATTTACATTATCCATAATTTCAAAGGGTAAAAACACACTCCCACTCTGAGTTTGAACCATTTCTTAGCCTCGTTCATTTCTCTCTGTGATTAGTTTGTTGATTAAAGTTCTCACATTAGCTTCTGTCATATAAATACCTTTAAAAAGAGTCTTTTGAACGTTTTCGGGAATTCCACAGTTGTTACCTGGATATCATGATGTACGCTGGGGTCTGAACTCCTCTAATGTACACAGAGATTAATATTTGACAAGAAAGCAAATGTACTTATTTAAAAAAAAGTTTAAAGTATCAGAAAAATGTGTTTCTTGTGTAAATTGTCTCATATATATGAACAGAATCCCCCTAGTGTCAATATGGGACTTGAAATTGAATATTTTTTCAACATATTTTTCAACTTTTCTTCATAAATCGCTTCTTGATTGGTGCAAAATTGTAATTTATATTTACAACAGGTATTATCCAACTAAACTTTGCACTTTAAATCCTCTGGTATTCTGGGGGTGCAGGGTGGTGGAGCTCAGGTTCAGGAATCGCTGCAGGATTCGCACAGAGGAGGGCGGAGCTGTGATGAATGGATCATTATGAAAATCCTGGTGCCAAAGATTCAAGTGTAATTAGCTTTAAACGGCTAATTAGAGACAATCGGTGGATGGCATAAGTCTAATTGAGCCTTTTTCGAAACGTTCACTGACGAGTTTCGCTCTTTAAGTCTGTGAACGGAGGAGGAACTGTTTTATTCGTGATTCCAAAAGGGTTAGGCTGATATTTTGTCGTTTCATTTCTAAAGCAACAAGAGACAATTAAAACAAATAAAAATAATAAGTACCGGTAGTATTTTGTGAATCATTGTAAAGCCTCCATAAAAGAGGACGATCAGAAAAACCGCCCCTGGAGTTGTGTTTGTCAGTGACGTGAGAAAGAAAAAAAAGTAAAATGAAAAAATAAATGGTTATATCCATCCAATGATTTGTATTATAAAGTTATTTTCTATTTAACTTTGCCATTTTATTTCTTTTTTTAATTCAAAATCGCTGAATTTTCACTTTTACCGTTCAAATACTGAGAAGACCCGTGTATTTCTGCACCAGCCGTGCAGTGTTTTTCAACCTTCAGGTTGCCTAGAATTCAAACGGGGTCGCCTGAAATGTCCGGAGCAGTGCAGTCACAATAACTCATGATGGGCGAATGAGACGGAGCTCCGGAGCACGTCTCGTTCTTTCTGAAACTGTCTCGCAGCACCCGTTCACGTGACCAAAGTGTCGAAGTGTCAGTCCCTCCCCCCGCTGCTTCGCTCTGCGTGCCAATCGCTTCAGTGTATCGAAGCGTTTTATTGGCTCAGCGAATGTTCCCCTCTGCGATTCGTTCAGAGTGCTTCAGAGTGTTCAACGCGCTTCCTCGGTTTGACAAGCGCTAAATTGCTACAGCATAAAAGATGCACCAATATTTCTTAAAGATGTTGGGTAGTGAGGAGTATTGTGTGACGTTAGTGGTGATTTTGGTGACTTCTGGCGACTTTTGGCATTTATATCATTTTCGATGGCATCTAAAAGTGGGAAAAACCGATCCATTCCCATCCATCCATTTGGGAACTTCCCAAATCATGGGTTGTGTGTTGGTTTGCAATGGTTAAATTTGTCCACTAGAGGTCAGTGTTTCTCCGAGGCCTCAGACACGTCGAAACATTTGACACAATATTGCGACTGAGGCTGAGACTGAAACATGATTTTTTTTAAAAGTCTATGGGGTCTCCAGAAATGTGCGATGTCAAAATGGGGTCACAGGTCAAAAAAGGTTGGGAACCACTGCGCTAGTGCCTCACATGGACTGACTGTGCTGTAGCTCAGCAGTGACAGATTCTGCGCTAAAGCGGCGGTGAAAAGGCGCTGGGTTAAAGCGGCGGTGAAAAGGCGCCTGACCTCATGGTAGAGGCACTCGTGACCCCAGTGTTTCTTATGCAACTCCTGAGGCAGCGGATTAGAATAAGTGACACAAGATACAATTTAGAGTTAGCAAGTCAAGTTTAATAATATGTTCTTGTCTGGCCCGACTTTTTAAATGGAGGAAGATTTCATATTAAAGCTGGAGCAGTTTTCTAAACTGGACTTTGGGTCGAAGCAGGAGGTTATAATTAAAGGAAGACCAACGCCGGAGCTAAAGGGTTTGCTCCAGACTACGGGACGAAAGACTCGCTGTTTTCAAACAGCGTGGGAAGAAATCGTCTTTTCTGCTTTTCCTTCTTTTCTCGACCTGCTGTGACCATGTCTGGACTCAGATGGATATTGTGGCCTCGTTAAACATGAGCGGTCCACTGCTCACATTCAGAGCCAGATCGAGCTAAAAACGTCGCTATTTTAATTTATGACGCTACTCTGTGCTCTCTGGAAAATGCACTGAACAATAATAATTAATTTTCAGCTTCACATCAAAAATATTCCAAGCTCCAGTCTCTCACAGGGAGAGAAAGTGGCCCTGGTTTACAGATTTGTAAATCTGATTGTGATGACGTCAGTGCCTCAGACACGACCCTCACCGCACGTCACTGGTGTTCGTTGTGTCCAAAGATCAAATTTGAATAAAAAAAGAACATTACAAACAACAGCCATGGATCATTGTGGTGCAACATAATGAACAATCATTTTATAAAACATTACAAGAATCAAGATTATAGGTGTTTTTTGTCAAATTTCAGATTCCAGAGTGGAGTTTTGGCATCACAGCAGTGCTAACCACAACTGGCATGCTAACAGCGCACCAGCATGACTTAGTTCCTGGTTCACGGACGATAAAAAAAACTCAGACAACACAAAACAAATGAGCTTTTACTGCTTTTTTACTGCTTTTTTGCCTTTATGTTCCTTTATTTCCATGATTATTCACACTGTGGATTATCACTGAAGGCATCAAAACTACAAATAGCAAATAAAATAACTTTAGATTTCACTTCACAGCCGTGTCAGGGTCAAAAAATGTCCAAAGTGCAAAGCAGCGAACAAAGCAAAGGGTGGGTAATATAAAATGATTTTTTTTTAAAGTAGGTATTAGAATTATTTCACTTTTTTTCTACATAATTCCATAAATCTCACTTCATATATTTGATGTCTGATTTGAAGAAAAACATTTTTTACTTTTACCTCACATAAACCACAACTCTTGGTCTGATCGTTGCCAAACCAAACACAAACAAATCTTTCCATTCTCCTCCTCTTTTCTCACCTATAATCCTTTCATTTTCCTCTCTTCCTCTCCTCCCTCTCTCCTCTCCTTCCTTTCCTTCTTCTCTCCTCTCACCCTCTTCTCTCCTCTCTTCTCCCTCTCACCCTCTCTGTCCTCTCTACTCTCTTTCCCTCTCGCTCTCTTCACTCTGCTCACTCTTTCTCTCTCTGCCTGTCCTCCCTTTTTTCCTGTATCCTTCCTTTCCTCCCTCTCCCTCTCCTCCTTCTCTCCTCCCTCTGTCTTCTCTCATACCAGTGCAGTCCTCCTTCTCTCCTCTCCTTCCCCTCTCTTCTCATTCCTCCCTCTCTCCTCTCCTCTCCTCCCTCTTTCCTCCCTTATACCACCTCAGTGCAGTCATCTCCTCTCCTCCCTCTATCCTTTCATCTTGCTCCCCTTCCCTCTTCCCCCTCTCCTCCTTCTCTCCTCTCCTCCCTCTCTCCTCTCCTTTCCTCCCTCTCTCCTCTCCTCCCTCCCTCTCTCCTCTCCTTTCCTCCCTCTCTCTTCCCTCTCCTCTCCTCCCTCTCTCCTCTCCTCTCCTCCCTCCCTCTCTCCTCTCCTCTGAATCCATCTGAAATTCACACCTCAGGTTATACTTCCACTCACAGTGTGTACTTTTATACTTCCACTCACAGTGTGTACTTTTATACTTCTACTCACAGTGTGTACTTTTATACTTCTACTCACAGTGTGTACTTTTATACTTCTACTCACAGTGTGTACTTTTATACTTCTACTCACAGTGTGTACTTTTATACTTCTACTCACAGTGTGTACTTTTATACTTCTACTCACAGTGTGTACTTGGCGGCACGGTAGCAGAGTGGTTAGCGCTCTTGCTTCACAGCAAGAAGGTTCCGGGTTCGATCCCCGGGTCGCCCAGACCTTTCCGTGTGTGTTCTGTGTGGAGTTTGCATGCATGGTCTGGGTTCGATCCCCGGGTCGCCCGAGCCTTTCTGTGTGGAGTTTGCATGTTCTCCCCGTGTCTGGGTGGGTTTCCTCCGGGCACTCCGGTTTATACTTCTACTCACAACAGTGTGCACCATAGGTACTCCAGCTTAGGTCCTGACCAAACCGAAGCAAGAAGATCATGGAGATGGTCCCCGGGCGCCCTAATGTGTGCTGCCCACTGCTCCTAATATATGTGTATATATATATAGGATGGGTTAAAATGCAGAGAAGAATTTCTCCAGTGTGAGATCAATAAAGTTCACTTCTTCTTCTACTTGTATACTTCCACTCACAGTGTGTACTTTTATACTTCTAGTCACAAAGTGTGTATATTTATACTTCTACTCACAGTGTGTACTTGTATACTTCTACTCACAAAGCCACATTAGAGTCTGGTGAGTGTATACTTTCCGTGTACTTGTTGTGTAGTGTAGTACTGCAATGGTAGTATTTGCAGGTGTACATGAAGGAGAACGATGTTGTGGCCCCTGACAGCTTGTTAAAGAGTAGAAGTATTCGCCGCGCTCCCTCCACATTCTGTTTGTTGCAGTAGAAAGTA